>PVKM010031865.1:0-16652 GCA_004027735.1 Carollia perspicillata | reverse complement strand
TAAGGAAGAAAACTGTAAGATATTTAGTGTTAGAGGCATTTGAGACAGAGAGAACACTAAATACCGAGGTCTCAGGGCAGGACTCTGCCTGGCACAGAGGTCGTCAGGGGTGGATGAGGGTAAAGAAGAGGAGGGAAAGTTGCTGGCACTTAAGAGGTGCCAGACAATCATCTGAGACTCTGAAAGCATTTTTGTTTGTTTGTTTGTTTTTAATAAATGAGAGAGAAGCAGCTGGAAATATTTGAATAAGGGAAAGCAGACAAAGACTAATACTATGTGATAGCATTTACATATGAAACAGAAAAAAAGCCAAATTCAAAAAACTGAGAATAGAATCTAGGTGGTTACCAGGAACTTGTAAGTGGGGAAATTGGGAAGAAGTCATTTAAGGGTACAAACTTGCAACCAGATTAATGAATCCTGGAGATCTAATCTACAGCATAATTGTTGGGAACCTCCCTGCCTGGTTTCAGGAGCTGGAAACCTCCCATGGCTAAGGCTGAGGGAGTGACCTTTGGACCATAAACCACTAAGGAGACAAAGCTTATCTCTCTGGCAGGAGCACCGCTTCTGCTCCTTTTTTCATAACTGGCCCCCAATGCTTCATCAGCTAGCCAATGACGAGTAAGATTCCCTAAGTGGGAAATGACCTAAGACAGGCATGATCATGTGGAGGGCCCAGGGAAGGACTTGGGGGGCTATGGAGAAAGGGGGTGATGGACCCTTGCCCCTTGGCTTTGATGAAGCCTGAGTCCCCATTCTGTCTTTGAGAAGTCTCTGAACAAGTCCCTTGGCTTCTGCCTCCTCTGCCTGACTTAAGCCTGAAACAATGACAGAGGGCGGTGCATCCCTGTGCTGGATTGGACAGGCTTCCTGGGTGATCAGGCCTGAGAAAGGATATGTAAAATTCTGTGAAGCCTGCTTTGCTAAGAATGCTCTTAGTTAAATGATAAAGGCCCAAACAGGAAATGAGTTTGTTTCCCAAACTTTTGTAGCCTTTTAACTGGTAGACCCTGACTCAGAAGAAGCCCTAATAGTTCTTCGTATGCTATCTACTGTTTAATCCTTACTGTCTGAGAATGATTAATAAGTTGTACTTGTATTCCTGCACAAAAAGCCAATAAAAGTCTGCCAGGGCAAGGGTCAGGGCACCCTCCCCTTGAGAGGGAATTTGTGAATTTGTCTCATATCTCATCCATGATGCCGCAGGCACTGCGGGCTGGTGCCCGCATCAATAGTAATAATTGCCAACAATACTCTATTATAAATATCATATGCGCCAAAACACTAGATCTTAAATGTTCTCACTGCAAACAAATACATAAGCATGTGACATCAGCTAAAGCTAAGGTGGTAATCATGTTGCAATATATCAATGTATTAAATCAACTTATTGTGCATCTTAAACTTATATAATATTATATGACAATTATATGTCCATTAAAATATTCTAATATACAACCAAAAGCTAGGTCTGGCTGCTGTACAGAGAACAGATTGGAGTCAGGAGGAGTTGGCGAGGAGACACTGATCAAGACAGTATTACAGTTGTAGAGGTGGGAGTTGTTCTGGATATTGTAGAGAGTATGGGAGAAATAGCACTTGAAATGTTGGAGATGCTGGAATGTGTTCATTACCACGCTCTCACAACTCTGGCTCAGGGGTCTAACGTGACTTCTTAGGAGCTTCACCTGTGCCTGTCCATTTTTATCATTAGTTCTGTTCCTCTCTTTTTCCTCCCAGTTTTCCTGTCTCTACTATTTGTATTCTCTGTCCTATGCACTCTTCTGTTCTGTTTTTTTTTTTTTTACATTTTTATCTTTTTGTCAGTCCATTGGTATACACTACTGATTGCTCTAAACAATCCCATTATGTTTGTCAAAAAAATAAAGTCTTCCACTGCTGCAAGAAATAGTTTCTTTCATTTCCAGAATTTTCTAACTATACAAGTAGGATAGAAACCAGAATTATTTTTTACATTTCTTTTTTTTTCACTTTAAAAAAGTACTGATAACTGCTCTCCTAGCTACCGAAGAGGTTAAGGGAATGATATTCAGCATTTTCCATCATCGATTTTGTAGGTTGCATTTGCAAGTGATCTAAGTATTGCTTTCTTATACATGTCCTGATTTTTTAATTAAAATTTTAAAAATATACGCAATGATGTTAAAAATAATTACTGTACTTAGCTTACTCAATAGAACATGCTACTCATTTTTCTCTTTTACATTTATTTCCTGATTCAATATGATCGGTAATGGTACTCAGGGATGAGAAATTTGTGTAGTTCTCACCCTCAAGGAATTTGGAGCTTTGTGACGAAACCTGTAAAAAAAGGAAGAAAAGAAAATAAGCCATGGTAACAACTAAATGCAATAGATACATACAACAAGAAAATCCAAGCCTACGTAAAGCGCACATACATCTGCTATAGCTTCAGGGAAGATACTTCAGACGCCCAACCCTGAGCTACTTCGAAAACGAAGTGTTCAGGAACTGGCACTGTCTTCTTGAAAGGCTATTAAGGGGAAAGGAGGAATTGACAAAGACGAACAGGAACAGTAAATGGTCAGTAATGATAAGCTTTTTTAGTCTGTACTATATCTTAAAATGTTATTTTGTGTGTGAATTTTGCAAATATGTTGGTAGATTGGAATGTGATACCCGTTGAGCAGTTGTGTGCAAGACAGTTAGCAAGGCCCCAAGACTATAAATGCCATGGCAAGTTCTGAGGGTCTGGTCCACCTTCAAAGGATTTAGGAATATGCAGTCTATTTCTGGCTGAAATAATCACACCTCGGTCTGGACATGCAGCTAAGACATCTCCTCCAAATTCTGTTGAAGCAAGAAAGCACAAAAACTTTAGCAGTGATTGCTGCGGTTTTGCTGGATAAGATAGCAATATGGTTGTGACATGAAGATATGGATACTGGCTTACAGTGAACGGGAATCCTTGTATGAGAGAATCAGTTCTGTAATGCAATGCTAAAGAGGTGAAAATGAATTGGAGAATGACGAAACTTCAAAGCTACTTAGGAACAAAAAAAACCCCACAAGTTATTTGGTGTCAAAAATGCACAGTAAGAAGATTCAAAGATAGTTTTCAAAAATTTCATGGTACGACTAAGTGCAGTGTCATCAGTCAGGAAGAAAAACAGGTTCTAGGACCCCCACTGGTACTTTCTATTTCAAATCATGGAATCCGAAGTGCCTGTCACTCATACCGTTCAAGAATTGCTTCTTCTGTTGCACATTAACAGAGTAGAAGATGACTAGCCCATAAAAAAGAAGAAAATCTTACCCCTTGAGACAACATGAATAGACCTGGAGGACACTAAGCTAATTTAAGTGAAGAGAAAGACAAGTAACATGATTTCACTTATATGTGGAATCGAATGAACTAACGAGCAAAGTAGAGAAAGACTCATAGATTGAGAATGGACTTGCAGCTGTTGGAGGTGAGGGATTTCGGGCAAAGTAACATAGGGTGAAGGGATTAAGCAAAAAAGAAAAATAGAAACAACCCAGAAACACAGACAACAGTATGATGATTGTCAGAGGGAAAAGGGGTGGGGGAAGGTAGAAGAGGGTAAATGGGGGATAAATCGTGATGGAGGGAGATTTGACTTGAGGTGCTGAACACGCAATGCAATGAGCAGATGATGGGCTGTAGGATCATGTGCCTGAAACCTGTGCAATTTTATTAACCTGTGTCACCCTAATCAATAATAAATAAAGACATACATAAACACATAATTATTAATCCAAAGGGAAAAAAGAATGATGTATGATACTCACCCATTAAATGATACACGTTTTTCTTCCTTTTTATATGTCTGATGGGAGTGGTAACAATTTGTAATGGTATTTAAACACCAGTAGATACATTTATAAGTAGGTATACAGTTTTGTCTTTAGATGTTAATATTTGCAATGTTCCAGAAGTTAAAGCTTTTTCTTCTATGAAAATATTTTTAAAATGTTTCTCCCCTTGCTTTCTCCATGAAGATTTCTCTTCTTTGGAAATCATTTCTTTGATTTGCAAGGTCCTCTTTTCGTATGTTCTCATAGTACCCAGTAATTTTCCTTTCACAGTACTTCCAATTTTTAGTGCAATTGATTTTTTAGTATCTGTATTTCCTACTAAACTGATATTCTATCAGAGTGATGCTTGCATCTCTGTTGTTTGTGATCTTATAACTTTTTCAGCACTTAGTAGGCACTTCAAAATGTTCTATGAATGACCACATGAAGTTGTTCAGTAGATTTCTTATAGTCACATCACCATCATCTCAAGTACGTTAGTCCACTTGCACAGTGGCCCTCGGTTAACTACTGGAGAGCTGTTCAGACCAGCCTCTGATCCCTAACACACTTTTGTGAGAACCACCCTTGTGTCAAGTATAGTAAACAGTTGAACAATCTATAACAAGCCCCTATCACAGAGCCCTGACGTAAGATAAGAATCCAATGGAAATGTATTGAATGAAGGGACAAAACACCTGTTTGTAGTATATAGGGTCTCTTAGGTTTTCCTAGTCCCTTCTGACAATCCAGTGCTCCTGAACCTGACTGACTCACAAATATACCACCAGCTCAGTGCCTGCTGGAGGTTCAACCACTTTCCTGTGGGCTCAAAAGTCAGATGACCAGCTAAGGATGGAGGCTCATATTTTCTAGCTGTAAATATACAGCTTTTTTATGTTTGCACATAATGTTAAAGTCAACTTGAAGACTGCAGAACCCTAAAGATCTAGGAATATAATCTAGAGTTTATAGCTTTTTAATGCATATATTTTCATTTTAATAATTATCTAAAATTAACATAGGCTTTTCTGGAATAAGAAAGAGCACTGACAAAGACTTGCCAATGTGTGATTGCATTTGGCTTTTACAATCACTTTGTTGCCAATAGTATGTTAATTGTAGAAAGCTGCTTGGGAAATGAAAGAGGAAGTTGGCAGATTTCATATCACTCAATGACAAGTAAAGGTGAATAAAGGAGGAAGTCTTCAATTGGGATCTGAGCAAAAAAGAAAACAAATTATTTCTACTAAACAAGGACGAGCTGGGCTTATAAACCAGTCTCTTTGAACAAATCAAAACCCTGATCCTATAAAGAGTTTTTAGAAATGTTAAGATCAAAAAGAGGCAGGTAGGTCGTCTTTCAGAAGCACATTTGGGGTTGATTGACCTTAACACAAGAAGGATGCTACTGGAGAGAGACTGATGCTGATGGGCTGATGTTTACAAGTATATGTTTAGTAGTAATTAGCTAGATTTCGGAGGTGTATATTGTAAACTGTCACTGATTAATCGGGATGAGTTTATTATCAGGTGTGGTGGCTAGTTGTTACAGTAATGAACAATCAGTCATTCCCATTCTTGAAATAAAGTACAGACATTTTTTTTTCCTCAACACTCCCTCGTTTTTCTTCCTAGCACCAGGGATAGATTTTTATCACTAGCGTTGACTCTCATTTAAGTCGATGTCGTACTTGAGGGCATCTGGTTTCCCGTTTGAGTGCTGGCAAGCATAATTTCATTCTATTATTTTTATTTTGTTATTTATTGACTCTTTTGCCAGGGAGGAGTCCAAAGCTTTTTTGTGACTTAGAAATACAATTTTGTGGGTAAACTATCTACAATTTGTGAAGAAATATTAAACATTTTTACTAAACCTCAATGCCTTCAAATTATAATATAGACTCTCAAGGCGAGCTTTTACGGCACTGCACAGAGAATGTGAATGACCGTGAGGCCCATCACAATGACTCATGAGTATTATAAGAGGAACTGAAAAGTGCTTGGGAGCAGTGATTCAAAATTTCCCGTGCTTCACAGAGAGGCTGGAGAGCCTCACCAAGACTGTCTTAGATAACCAGGTTGGTTGTCTTCCACTTCCTCTTACATATGCATATTTTAGCTTAACTATGAATTGAATGTTCTACTCATTGGTGGTATTAATCCAGATAGCACATGAAGTTTGGCAAGTTTTTTTATTATATGTAATTATTTAAGCAAAGGGATTCAATCAGTTCTGTGTCTATGGTGAATTTGACACTGCATTTACTGTGAGGCAAAGTGTGAGACTAAATTTGAAGAATGCCTGAGTTTTCTTAGTCTTCTGTATGATGTTATTATTCCTAAAATTCTGTTCCATCAGTTTATATGCATATTTCCAATATCTACCTGGACCTACAGTCTATTTGTAAGAAGATACAATCTCAAACATGAAGTCTGAGATTCATGTTCTTACAAAATGTATTCATTTCATGGAACAACTTTGTCACCACCTAGACTTGGGATCCATGAGACTGTGTTGCACAAAACAAAACAAACAACAACAACAACAACAACAACAAAAAAAACCTCAGCAACCACAAGGAGTAAACAGAGCTCTTACCACAGTTGTTCTGGGCACCATTCTTAGAAAACGGGCACTGTTACCATCAAGCACACTGGGAGCCCCTCTTCCAGGAAAAGGGCATTATACTTTACTGATGCATTTGCTACAAGAGCAACCTTTTATTTCCCATAATAAAGTTGCAAAGACCTTCCTCTATTTTTTTACACTTTGTGAGTTTCATGTATGTAACATTTAAATTTAGGTGTCATCCTCCACTTTGAATTAATTTTGGGGTATGGCGTGAGGTAAGAATATATGTTTAGTTTCATAAATAGATCAATTTTTTTCTAGCACTTCATGTTGAAATGGTTTTTCTTTCATCTTCTTATTCTTTTGGTTCCCCTGCCAAGAGTCAATGGACTATCTAGAGGTGAGTCTGTCTCTACACTCTATTTTCTTTCTTTTATCTGTGTATCTATTATTTGCCCAATAATACATTGGCTGTATTTTTGCATTCTCATAAACACTGAAGTTAAGTTCTAGCAGTCCTTCAAATTTATTCTTGCTTTTTAAAATTATTTTAGCTATATTAGTCAATTTTCAAGA
This sequence comes from Carollia perspicillata, assembly GCA_004027735.1. NCBI lineage: Eukaryota > Metazoa > Chordata > Mammalia > Chiroptera > Phyllostomidae > Carollia > Carollia perspicillata. Next base: position 9,697 of record PVKM010031865.1, on the reverse strand, counting down.
AAACAAAAGTGGAAGATGCTAGGGATTTTGATTGCAATTTTGTTTAATCTATGAGCAGTTTGAGAATTGGTATTTTTAAAAAGATTTTTTTTATTTATTTATCTTTAGAGGGGAAAGGAAGGAGAGAGAGAGGGCAATATCAATGTATGGTTGCCTCTCTTGTGTCCCTTGCTAGGAACTGGCCTGCAACCCAGGCATGTGCCCTGACAGGGAATCGAACTGTGATCCTCTGGTTCACAGGCCCGCACTCAATCCATTGAGCTACACCAGCCAGGGTGAGAATTTATATCTTAACAAAACTTAATCTTCCAATTCAACAACATGGTGTATCTCTCCATTTATTTGAATCTCTAAATTTTGTTCATCATAATTATGTAGTTTGTTTCCCTTTGAAGAGCTCCTACATTTTCTCATTATATTTACTTATATTTTTTATGGTTTGATATTTTAAATGAAATTTTGAAATTGTTCTTTCACTTTTTACAACTGTATGAATATGTAATTGATTTTTATACATTAACTTTTCATTTCTTGACCTGCCCTCCCTCCTTCCTTCCTCTCTTTCTTTCTTCCTTTCCTCCCTTCTATCCTTCCTTCCCATTCTTTCTTTCCTTATACGGTGACCGAACTGTAAGCCATGCATCATGATTCTAGTTGAGTGTGAAAGACATGTTCTAGTCCTGAAACCAAAAGGACAGTCAAGTGAGGCTTGAAACTGAGTAGCTGGAGGGACAGTTTTATACTGTACATATGCAATAATAGATGTTTTCAAATTTTGCTAAGAATAAGATTGACTTCAGTTAACAAATAATCTCAGGTAAGAAAATCCCTGGTCTTTCCCCTTTTCTTTATTTAAAAGATAGTATTTTAAACCATATTTAAAATTTGTTGAACTACATGCTTTTTACACAAAGTAGTAAATACCCATGAACAATAGAAAGTACAAGAAAATAATAGAGGATGCCAATTTGGGATATTTTCACTTTTTCTTCTAAGAGTGCTTTCATGCATTGTGAAAATATAGTGTGAGCTTCATTTTCTTTAAAAGTTCCAAACTACGATCAAAAGTAATTCACATAAAAGACAGCAGGTAAGAACTTTGTGCAACGTATTTTTTCCTTCGTACAGGAAGAGAAAGAGGGAAGGAAAGCAAAGAAAATCATCAAAGAGTTTATGAGGTCGTATCTGAAACGAAGTCAAACATTAAAAAACAGCCCTTGGCTTTTGATGGAAAATCACTTGAAGTTATCCAGGTTCCATGGAATGCATTTAAGGCAGTATAGCAGATGGGGTTTTGAGTAACATCTTGTGTTAATTTATTTTTGAAGTACACATTGAGTTTTTATGATATAATTGAATTATAGAGTCAGAGGGAATGTTACTTTTTATTTTATAGCTACCTTATAAAATATCAGAATATTTGTGAAATTATTTTTATATGTAAGCTATACATTGAAATGGACATTAGGCAAATAATTTCTTAAAGTTGTTCTTTTTAGTTTAATTCTGAGAGGAAGACAGAAGGATAGTGTATTATAAAGTGATACTTGCGATGTTTCTGAGCCTATAAGCCTGCGTGGCATTGAACAAGGTCTTAGTTGGTGTTATGATAGGATTTGAATTTCCTAATGTATTTATATATGGAATAGGAAAGCAACTTGAATTTTTCATTAAGAATTAGAAGTAAGCCTTTAATATGTTCTCCAGCTTCTGCTATGTAGAGAAAGGGGGGGGGGGGCTATATTTTAAGTTAAAAAGTAAGTACTTGTAGCAAATTTATTAGTAAAATTAAGAGACAATGTGTAGGGTGTGCTTAAAATTTCAAGGTTGTCCACTTTCATTTTCATTTTTAATAAGGAAAAACTGGAATAATAATACAAATCAGGTGACCTAAAACTGATGATCACTTTACTTATGACTTGTAGTTTTTAAAAATACCTTTATAATTTGAGAAAGCCAAGTAATACTGACTAAGTATATCATGAGAAAGGCCTTTCTCCAGATTCAAATTCCCATTTTTGTTGAACTTAGAAAAACATAAAATGATATGTGCTCTTAGAATAAATTATATTAAAATTCTGTAATCCATTTGAGGAATCTTGGAAGGCAAAAGAAAAACTGTGAAAGCAAAGACATACATTGCTCTTTTCTGCCGGTTTTGTTTTACTATCTCTTAAGACAAGACATTGTAAGAGAAATCCTGAATGTTCACCGTTTTTTGTTTGCTTATTTTTCTGCAGTGCAATTTTCTGACGAGTTCCAAGGACATGAAGCTCTTCCCGGTGTGCAGAAGTTACCGTGAGGCCTCGAGCTCACAGAAACTTCTATCATAAAGTGCTTGGTGGATCTGAGGACCACAGGTAATTGTCAGCCTCCAAGTTAGGGAACAGCACTTGTTCCCTTCCTTCCGCTGCTGCAGCCTGGCAGCTTCTCTGCACTTTTTATTGTGCAGGTGCTTTCTTTTGGCAGACTGTTCAGATAATAGAGCAATCCAATCCAAACATCCATGAGACAACCTTACGAAACATGTGCCACTTTGGAAACATTTGCACTTACCATATGGTGAGGGCATCTTAGGCTGTCAAATGGTGATCATTTGAGTTTCATTCTTTGAAAAGTGTGCAGGATTTATTTATTATGGTGCAAATGCATACATATTTAGATAATTTATATGGTAGTTGCCCAGTTAAATCAAAGAAAAGTTCAAGTTTAAATTTCATTATAGTAAAGAAGTGCATTATCAAATTCATTCATTCTTCTAGTCTAGTTAAACAATTCCTGAAGTGAGAATAAATTATTTTAACATTAAAAAATTTTATATTATATAAGTTTATTTCAAGTTTTGATACAGTAGGACCCAATGACTACACACCCACACGCACACACACATATATACATATATATATACGCACACATATATGTTTAAAATAATGGTGCTTCACTTTTCTACTTATTTTCTCTTCATGGTGAGTCACTTGGTTTCATGTTGACTTTGCTCTAGGATGCAGACTGAGGATTAGCACCATCTGAAACAGTTTTCTTGCAGGAAAAGTAGATACCCAAAAGATCTAAATTTGACTAAACCTTCATCGGTAAATGGTACATATCACTATGTGTACATGTAATTAACAAAAGTAACTCACAATGCATTCCTGGTGTCCACTGTCAATGCTGCTGGGATATTCCTTCTTCCAAAAGGAAAGGCATTTCACACACACACACACATCCAGGATTATATGTGCATGTATACATATGTACATAGGTGTGTGTACATATATGTGCATATATAATTTCCAGGTAGGGCAACATACAGTGACATACAAGTTAAGGAATTTATGTCACATTTTGGACTTCAGCTCTGTTATTGATCTGTTCTATCAGATGTTCACCTGATAATAAGTTAAACTCAAATAACAATAAGTATGACAATGGTTAGTACTCATAGGCTTTTTTAATCGATATATGTGTTTGTATACTAAATATGTTGATATAAAATACATGGCAAACTATATATACATATTTATGTATACATACATATTGCACATACACCTACAGTTGTAAGTAGATTTGTTGTCTATTCACTGCACAGAAAACTAGAGATTGGAGCTGAATTACTACAGAAGTCATAGAGTATTGCTCCTATTACTTGTTTTGTGGGATACAGGGTAGATGTACCCACTTTCTAATCAGTGGACTTGATAGGTAGGTTTTGTGAAAAGTAAAGACTTAACATTTTGTTAACCTTGTGAAAAATTTTTAGTAAAAGATACATTTCTAGTTTTTTTATTCTTGAAGTAATTAAGAAATAAATAAAAATAAATCCTCCAATTTTACTTTTTTTAACTTTTTTTATCATTCAAGTACAGTTGTCTCAATCCCCCCCACTATTCCCCCCAAACTGCCATCCCCAGTTGCTACCCTTGATCCTACCCATTTTGGTTTTGTCCATGTGTCCTTTATAGATGTTCCTGAAAACCCTTCCCCCTTTCCCCCCCATTATCCTCTCCCACCTCCCCTCTGGGTACTGTCAGTTTGTTCTTTATTTCAGTGACTCTGGTTATATTTTGCTCGCTTGTTTGTTTTGTTGATTAGATTCCACTAATAGGTGAGATCATATGGTATTTGTCTTTCACCACCTGGTTCATTTCACTTAGCATAATGCTCTCTAGATCCATCCATGCTGTTGCAAAAGGTAGGAGCTCCTTCTCTCTTTGTGCTGTGTAATATTCCATCGAGTAAATTATCATAGTTTTTTGATCCACCAATTTACTGATAGGCAGTTAGGATGCTTCCAGCACTGGCTATTGTAAATTATGCTGCTCTGAACATTGGGGTGTATAGGTTCTTTTGAATTGGTTTTTCAGGGTTCTTAGGATATAGCACCAGATGTGGAATTGCCCAGTTAAATGGCAATTCCATTTTTAGTTTTCTGAGGAAATTCCATACCATTTTCCATAGTGGCTGCACCAGTCTACATTCCCACCAATAGTGCACTAGGGTTCCCTTTTCTCTGCAACATCGCCAGCACTTGTTGTTTGTTGATTTGGTTATAAGGGACATTCTGACCAGTGTGAAGTGGTATCTCACTGTGGTTTTAATTTGCATCTCTCTGAATGCTAGTGATGCTGAACATCTTTTCATATGACTCTGCACCCTCTGTATGTCCTCCTTGGAGAAGTGTCTGTTCAGGTCCTTTACCCATTTTTTAATTGGCTTGTTTGTATTCCTGGAGTGGAGTTGTGTGAGTTCTTTATATGTTTTAGAACTCAAACCCTTGCCTGAGGTATCATTTGCAAACATATTTTCCCAATTATTCTTAAGGCAGCGTTAGATTGGAGTTTCCAATTTTACCCTGGGATTCATTTCCAAAAATTGATGCCGAGGATGCGTATATGTAAGTATGAACCTGGTAACATATGTCACCCAGCATTTTTCATCCATCATTATCTGGTTTTACAAAATAAATGATGCTGTCTACTTCCAGGAGCTTCTCTCTCTCTCTCTCTCTCTCTCTGCACAAATATATACAGGGTCTGGCAGGGGTAACCTCTGCCTGTGTGTGGTTGGTAGGGTAATAATATGAGTGCAATAATATATAGATTTAATTTGAACATTTCACCTAAAACATCATACAGTGTGCTTGAATATGATATTTTTATGTTACAGAATTACATGCTTCTGATTTTGTATAAAAGTTTTTACAATACAAAAGGCTGGCACAAATACACATACATATGTATGTACATAGACATGTATGCACACATATATATACAATTTATTTTGGTCAGGTAATAGGATCATCTATAAAATTTCCCTTTTTCATGTAGTAAGTTGGTATAGTGAGGAAATAAGATGAACAGATACACAGATTATTTTTCATTAAAGTATTTTGTTAATTGCTCATTTTTACTTCTGTTTGGAGAAGTAGAGAGAGGGAGAGGGGAGGAAGAACTAGAATGTGGAGAAAGGAGAGGAAAGAAGCCTAAGTGTTTCTCTCTGTGTATTAGCTCAAAGCACTGTCATGGCCACCAATACTATGACAAGCCTGAACTCATGGACATGCAGAAGGAGAATGGATTTTCTCATAAAACTTAGGGGTGGCGGTGATCCCTGTGGCTGCTTTGTGCACTTCCAAGGGCCTGGGATGGGCCTTGTTATGTATTTTCATGGTCATAATTTTTTAAAATACAATTTGTAAATTTAACACCTAGTGTTTCCCCGTGTGTGTGCAATAGTGATTAGCATTTTCCCATGAAATAATTTATAAAACACATGCTGTATATGAGTTGAGAATATCATCCTTCTACTTCTATTTATAGGTTTATTTTTTCTTGATATTTTAATCTTTATAATCATTTTTAAAACTATATTTGTCATTTATCAAAATAACTAGTCACAGATATTGCACTATGCAATGTTTCTGAAAAATACTATAACTCATAAATGAAGTCACATAAAGACAAAAATGTGCTTACCAGAATGTAATCATTTCATTAGATAATTTTGTAGTAAGTTAATTAGCAGATACAATGATTAATATGCAGTCTAGCCTTGGTTGGTGTGGCTCAATGGATTGAGTGTTGTACTGTGAACCAAGGGGTTGCTAGTTTGATTCCCAGTCAGGGCACATGCCTGGGTTGTAGGCCAGGTCCCCAGTAGGGGGCGTGTGAGAGGCAACCATACATTGATGTTTCTCTCCTTCTCTTCCTTGCTCTCTTTCCCTCTCTAAAAATAAATAAATAATTTTAAAAAATGCAGTTTAAATCCCAGAAAGTTATTTTTTCTGGGATACTACTGTACAGTTTCTTCATATTGATAAGGTAGCTTGACTGTAGTTGTATTTGTCAATTCTTTATTTTTCTGTTTCACAATATTTTGGGGATTGATAGGTTATTTCAGAATTAGATACTAACTTCACTTAATCATTTATTTCATTTGATAAAATCTCTCACTATAAGTTATTATTTTCTTGAAACAACTACAGAACTCATCTTATGCTAGGATACATTTAATTAACTAACCAATGTGAAGAATACTGTAAATTCTAAAGTGAGGGGTAAGTACAAAAGATTATCACTCATACTTTAGTAAATGTGTCTCCATATCTTGACCAAGTGCGATCAGGCATATATAATTCTCCCTTGTCCTCAAAATCCAATTTCAAAGCTATTCCTCTGGTGCTTACCAATATCCACAAACTAATCCTTGTGAGTCTTTCAGTGTGTGGCCTGTTTTCAAATTTAGGATGACCAGCATGTCAGCAGGTGGCATATTTTATGGCCAAACCCTAAGTGATACCCCGGTGGACAGAATAGGAGGCAAGAACACCTTCTGAGGCTTTATTCTTGCCTCATGGGGCAAGGTCTCTGCAGCACCTTTCACATAGTGGAAGTGCCATCTCATAAATAGGGAAGGATGGGCCAACCCTGCAGGTTCTGACCTTTAATGGATGCCTGAAAAATCAACATCTGCAAGGGAATTCTTCCAGATATTCTTATCCCATTTTTCAGGGTATGAGGTTTTCCCAGCTGGAACTGTGGCCTTAGTGTAACTGATCTGTCTTGGCTAAGCATTTCCACATCTCCGGAGCTCTATGCCACTAAATATCCATTTTTGCCTTTTTTCAGCTATTCTTACTTTTCCACCAGAGGAGATGAGGGCCTCTTTGTAGGCTAACAGAGGTCTTCTGGCTCTCGAACTTAACCAGTAGCAGCTTCTTAACTTTTTTGTTCTCTCATTATCTATTTTCCAGATGTCAAAACAACTTTCCAGTACCCAGTTAACCTCTGCCTTTTCAAGCATCATTTCCTTATTTTAAATATCTAGATTATTGCACCTGAAATGTTCCTCTCCATGTGGACTTGTACCTAGGTCATCGGTAGTGAAATCTTTAATTTTTGGGTCCCAACTTTTAGGAGGAATGATCTATACCTAACTGCCATTCAATAATATTTTCATGGCCTGCCAAATGGGAAGTGAGGCAGTCCTAACCTCTCTTCTTACTACTTGTATTTGCAAACTCTTCTTAGCACACCTGGGTTAGTTTAAGGAGTCTGTCAGTAGAACTAGAGGTGTAGGAAATTGACTGAGGGTAAGAATTCCGAGAGGAAAAGGGGAGATGCCTGGGTAGGTGGCAGGACCATCAGACCAGATGTAGGTCTGACCTTTGTGAAGAAGAAGAATAGGCAGAGTCTCACACTGCAATGGATTCCAAAAGATTTGGCCAGGCTAATGAGCTGTCCTTGAGCCAATGCCCCTAGTCAGCTGAGTCCTGCAACTTGCAGGAATGGACCTGCCTTGGTATCAGCTATTCTCTGCCTTTGGCCGAAAGCATCTTATGGAAGGTGTGGCCTAGATATGAATGTAATGGTGGATTCAGAGTGCAGCAGCTGGCGCCATGCCAAGTATGCTTCACAGCTGGAGAGCTGAGTGACACATTGTCATGGCCTGTCTTCTAACAGCCATATAAAGTACTGAATGCCAGGACAGGGCTGTCCAGTAGAAAGAAAGGCAAAAAAATAATCTGTCGGCTCCTGTCTCTTTTTCTTTCTCTAAAATTTAGGTTGGATGTGTGTGGGTGCCCAACGTGTTTCTGGGTGTCACATGGCTTAGCAGTAATAGGACACCGCTACTGTAGTGCAGTCTCAAGGTGAGGGGTTGTTGCTTTATGCAGGTGTGAAATTGGTCACCATGGAGGAGACTGTGCAGGGCATGTTCAAAGTCGTTTGCTGGAAAGCTGGGTCAGGTGAAGCTGAGTGTCCAAAATGGCTGAGTAGCTCATTCTGTCACAGAGTTCCCAGAACATGGAACACTGAACTGTGCAAAGCAGTTAAGTCTATCTACTGGAATTTAAGGTTTTATCTTCTCCCATCCTAAGAATTCAAAACATAACTATTATCATATATCTTAAGCGAAGTATACATTCTTTAGTGGATCTAAGTTGAGATTATTTATATCACCTGGTTTATTTTTAGTAAGCAAATTCAGATCTTTAAAAGGTTATATATTCATTGCAATATATTTTTAATTTGGATTTTAAAAATAACCCCCTAAGGTTTACTTTGAAAATTTATAATCCTTCCAATTTAGTTGTGAATGAGGAATGACATACATCACATTTTTTTTCCTATATAGGAGTTAATAGAAATAGAACAGCGTATTTAGTCTGAAAATAAGCAGCCTGGTTTGTCTGAATATATTTATAGCCGGTCTATTATCTTTTGTTCTTTATGCTCATAAGATTAGGGGTCAGTGCATTTTGAAGGAGAAAAAGTAGAACTACCCTGGGAAGTAAAACTATTAAGAGCAGTGGACTTTTCCACCATGAAACTGCACAAAAGGCATACATATCAGGACCTATCAAATGTGCCTTGAACTTCTGCATAGGGGGTAGAAGGCTAACAGAGAAACAACACAGGCCGTTCAGAGCATAGCCTGAGACCAAGGTCAAGCTATTAAGTCTGAAAGGGTTGAGCTCATGCTAGTTCCCACCAATTTCACACTGCAGGTGAAATGAGATCTAAGAGAAGAAAACACTTAAGACGAAAGATTAGAAAAGGATAGAGGAAGAGCAATCGTCTCACCTCTTACTAAATACCATTTGCTTCATATGGTTTTAAAATATCCTCGTGTACCTTTTCACACATTTATATTTGTAATATAGATGCCTATCTTTCTGCTAATTCTGTGCCTTCCTCCCACTTAAAAAGCCTTCATCTCTGAATCTCATGTCATCAGTCTATGGTGCTACTACTCCTTCCTGCTGTAGGAACTCAGGCGGCTGCTCGTCAGACCCCTCGGTTCTTTCAGGTTTTAGCCCTGGTGCATTATTATTTTCCCAAGACTACTCCTGTCTTAGTTCTGTTTTTTATGACCAATTCTTTGGTTTTACTCTCCATAGGAATCAGCTTTCTGCACCTAGACGTTTAGATTCCTTAAATTTTTCTCCTCCATGCCCTTTTCTGCGCTGCCTCAGCATTTTTTCTGCATAATAGTCTTGAACCCTTGAAACTGATATTCCCCCCATCGTTGCTTCAAGCATCATACTCTCAATCTAATGTTCATTCCTGACTCCTCATCTTCCTCATTTACTCCCTCTTGCACTGACTTTAAAAACTCATTGCACCTCATAAGCACCTACAAAGCATTCTACCCACTGTTGTCCAATAACCCCTTCATGTCCTCACTTCCTTCCTTA
>PVKM010031864.1:0-16644 GCA_004027735.1 Carollia perspicillata | reverse complement strand
CATCAATTACAAAGGAGACACATCTTCATTTCTGCCTTTTAACCTTGTTGTGGAGAAATGTAATGACGAGCCATGGTTGCCATCTTGTGATGATGAGGGGCAAACCCAAGGATGAAAGCCACACCCAGAGGATGGCACAGACCTGGTTTTCCAGAGAGCCACTGACAAAGGACCAACCCTGGAACTGCCCTACCTCCAGATGTGCTGTTCTGTGGGACCATAAACTCCTGACTGTTGAAGCCATCGTTGGTTGGGTATAGTGCGCTCCCACGACTCGAGGCATCTTTTCCGGTAAATTTCATTCTGCTCCCCTGAAGACTGATTTTACTGCGGTTGCCAATAACCAGGGCTGCTGTACAGGCACCACATCTGAGACATCATACATTTATTATTTATTATAACAATTTTCCCGCAGATGGCAGTAAAGCGTTTTGTTCTAATAAAATCAGTGTGTTACAGTAGTTTTCTGATAGAAGTAAACCACCTTGAGGAAAGAGCACCTTTTTCTAATTCACGCCGGGGCCCCATCTAGCCCTGGTTGTTAAATCCAGGGACGCTCACCCTCCCCAATAGTCCGCCGCAGCTGGCAGCGCTGAACGTTCTCTGCTTCTTCCTGCGCGTTGGCTCCCGTGATCCAACAGCCACCCGGTTCTCCTCCTCTCTCTCTTGCCCCCACTTTCTGTTCTCGCGCTGCGCACCTCCTGGGCAACCTGAGGCACTCCTTCCTATGGCTTCCGTTACTCTCCAGAGGCCGCTGACCCCAGAGCACCTACTGGCCCGTGTCTACTGTGTGCTGCGCCTGTGTTACCCCACTGCTCCCCCAGTGAGCATCTCCCCCAGGGTGACTCACGGGCTCCACAAACTCGAGATCTCCTGCCCAACATCTCCATCTTCCACCCCATGAAAACACTTTCTGCTCTGTAGTTCCCTCCACACACCAAGCCGCTGGAGCTGGGCACATGGGAGGCATCTCTGAGTCCTACCTCCTCCTGACCCCATAGAACTAGAGCTCATGGACTCAGGCTCTTGAATCTTCTCTGGATCAAGTTACCTCCTCCCCGTTACCACTACCTCCACTTCTAATCAGGCCCCTGCAGGCTGGCATCATCGAGAGCAAAACGTCACTCCTTTAGCCTTCTTCTTCTCCATCCTGTATTCATCGTCCTCAGGCACTCAGATCTGGACCGGGCCTTCCTCAGGGGCAGGAGGCAGGCCGTATGAGCGCGAGGCTCCTCCGGAGGCCACCGCTTGCTTGCTTTTCCTGCTTCGACTGTTGCCATTCCCTCTGCTCTGCTGAGCTGAACCATTTGCAGGCCTGGCCTTCGCCCTTCACTCAAGTCTCAGCTTGGCTCCTTCCTCTGGGGTGTTTCCTCTGACTGCCCTGGTGCCCGACCACCACTGAGACCCAGCAGCCTTGACTGTCCCCCCTCCTTCTGACCTTAGTCTAGGCCTCTGGGCTAGAATCACGTCTCAGTCCTAATGAGAGGTCTGCTTTGTTCACGGAAGGGACTTTACTAAGTGTTTCATTGCAAGCTCTCTTTAAATACCCAGGCCCTTGGAGCCATTTCAAATAGGATTTTTATGTTCCGAAATTCAGTTAGTTTTCGACATTTGAGACCCATTCTTGCTACAACATGGAGAATCACTCTCATCTTTAAAAAACGGTTCAGTAAAACTTGATAAGCTTTTTATATTCGGAGGACTCAGGCCCCAGCCTTTATTTTCTCTGCTGGGGTTTTGGAGAGAGATTCTGTGTGTGCACACACGTATTCCCTTTTCTGTTCCTTTTCTGGGGCTGTGTGGACAGCCCAGGGTGGGGAGACAGGGAGGCTGGACAGACAGAGCTCAGCCCTGGGTCCCCTGGGCACACACTCCCCTCCCCATTCACTTCGACCCCCAGGGAACACAAACTTGTCTCAATCCCCTCTCTACCTGTTTCACAAATGTAGGGCTATGGAATTTCCAGGGGAGCCAGGTGGGTACCCCATGACTGGGATGTGGGGACACCCTAGGAGATCCTTCCCATTTGTTCTCAGAAGAGAACAGGGTAAGGGGCAGCGTTCAGCGTGACACACTCACTGGTCCTTCATTGGTGGCTGAGATACTGCCGTGACGGTGGGCACTTGCCTCCCTCCTCTCCCCACTTTCTCCTTTCTGTTGTTTCTTCCTCTGGGACAACCAGAGCAGCTCCCATTCCCTGCGGCTTGGCCCCATGTGGGCTTCATACACTGTTTCTCTGCCTTTGTTTTGGTCTTGGTTTCTCCTGGAGAGAGAGAGAGAGACAGACGGGGAGGGGGGTCGCGGGAAGAGAGAGAGAGAGAGAGAGAGAGCAGATGAGACAGATGTAGAGAGAAACAGACACATGGTGAGGGATGGAGACAGACAGACAAACAGAAAGAACATGCAGCAGTGACAAAAAAAGGGACCAGAGCCTCACGCATCATTCCCCCGGAGCTGGCTCCCTTCTGCTCCCTGCCTTCCGGCTCCCAGGTTTATCCAGTTAGAAACAGAATATGGGATGAAGACAGAGACAACCACCATATGTGTGCGTGTCCTCGAGTCCCCCCAATCCAGTTTGGGAAGCCTCATGTCATATTTTCCTCATAACTCAGTAGTTCATCAGAGATTCCATGCTCCTTCACTCGCAGGGCTGGCTTGTGTGTGTTTGGGGTGGAATGGAGTTGGGGGCCAGCGGTTGATTCGGCTCCGGGGCAGAGGAGCTGAGTATTTGCCCCAGTCCAGCTGGTTCTCCATGTTTCTGTCGGTCTAGGGCTGAAGTCTGGCAGCTTCTTCTTCTGACAGGCTCAGGGGACCCCCATGGGCCCACCTGTGCATCCCACCCCAGCGCTTTGGGCCCACTCCTTTCCCCTGCTGGGTCAGGTCTACATGGGACACTTCCCTTTACTGCTGGCTTCATTATAGATGTTTTGGGGCTGTCAAAAGGAACTTGACTGAGAACCAAGGAAGAAACAAAGCACCAAAATACATGCAGAATCACTCACTCTTACAATAGGTCATGCATTTTTGAAATACCCACTGGTGTATTTTACCTTTTTGTAATCTGTTTTCCCCTCTCTCTTCCCTGGAGCACTGTTACTATCAAGGCTTACCACCTGGAAAGGAAGAGGGTGTCAAAGGACCCCTTAGGATTAGGAAGGCAGAAGGATCATACTGCCTGAAACCCCAGGAAAGCATCCCTCTAGGAGCTCCCCGGAATGAAAATGCAGGGAGGCCCACTTGCCCTGTGAGAACGTCCACCTGGAGACACAGCATGAAAAGGACCTTTGAGGTTCAAAGGCTTCTTCGGTCTACAAAAGCGTTTCCAGCCTGACAGGTTCTTGGTCAGCAGAGAGGTTTTACCAGAGTACAGCTCTTAGAATCAGGCTCACAGAGGCCGAAGCCCTGCGTTTGCACCTTTAGCTGTGTGACCTCGTGCGGCTTTGTGGGCAAGTCACTTTACTTTTAGCCCCCATTTTCCTACCTGAAACGTGAATGACGGTGGTCTTTCCCTCACAGGGTGTCGTGAGGACTACCTGAGGCGATGCACGGTGCCTGTCACAGCATGTGTGCTCCATTTATTTTGAAAAAAAAGCTGTGTGGCCTTGGCCGGGTGGCTCAGTTGGTTGGAGCATTGTCCTGCACATGAAGAGTTTGCGGGTTCAATCCCCAAGCAGGGCACATACAGGAGGCAAGCAATTGATGTTTCTCTGTCTTGCACAAATCAATAAAAAAATATATATTCTCAGGTGAGGAATAAAAAGAAAAAAAGAAAGAAAAAAAGCTGTGTGTTGGCCCGGGTGGTGTGGAGGAGGGAGCGTGGTAAAGGAGAAGGCAGGGCACCAGGGAGGCGGCCCATCTTTAGGCGGGCTCCTGCAGTGTGGGGTGAGGGTGACTCCATTCTTCACCCGGGAAGGACGGGGCTTGCGGCTCTCTGTGGGTGGGAAGGAGTGAGAGAAACCATGCAGCCGGGCACCCTGGCGGGGCCCACCACACCACTGCGTTTCGGCCACCATATCCTGGCTTTCCTTTGCTGAGGAAAGCAGGCAGCATGGCCGCAGCCATTCCACAGGTCACCTTCAAGTGTGCTGGGGGAGAGTGGCCCGCAGATGTGCATACTAGAGACGCCCACCCCCACCCCTGTAGACCCCCTGGTGCAGACAGTCACACCCCGTCCTGCTCAGACCCACCCAGGAATTCCCCCCGCTGGGTCTGACACAGTCACAAATGCAGACATCGGCACAGGCACATGCACGAGCAACACGCACCCCCAGTGTGCACCCAGGGCACACATGCTATCTGTGTGTGTGTGTGTGTGTATGCGTGGGTTTCACATCGTCGGCCAGAATATGCTCTGGAAACCTAAGCAGAAAGGAGCGTGCGAATGCAGCCATCATCAGGGATAAATTAGTCCCAGATCCGTAAAGGGTTTTCTTTTTTCATTCTCAGCCCTGCTGCAAATTCAATTATGACTCTCTGCCAGCTACTGAAATGAGGGGACAAGTAAGTACGTGGCTGGGCCTGGAAAACGGGGCAGGGCAGGGGACCCTTCACGGTCCACACCCTCATTCTCCTTCCCTGCTGTCTGGGCTCCAGGAAAGAGTTGCAGTCATTCTTGGATTCCCCACAGCCATTGAACCCTGGGGCAGCAGCAAGGTGCCATCCAAGAACGTGGAGCTGGCAGAAATAGAGCTGCCCTTGAGAGCTGAACTAGGAAATGACACATGCACCTCAGCGTGCAGGCTGGCAGAGGCTCCATGAGGCCGACTGCGCCCAGGGACTGACAAGCCTTAACGGCGCACGTGTCGGCCTGTGTATGGAGAGTAGCAGGAGTCTCAGACACCCACCTCGACTCTGAGCAGGGAAGAGAGCCATGGAGAGTGGACCCCTTTGAAAGGCTCTCTAACCCCCACAGCTCTCAAGGCCGACAGCCATCCATAAAATGTTGAATTTATTTCTCACTGTTCACATTCACGGGCAAACTCCTGCTAGTGTTTTGGCTTCTGGCACAGGTCTGCTTATGGGGAGTGAGAGTGTAAGTCATGCTGTGCAAGCCGTGACTTACATCAAGTGACTTGCCACTGGACACATGCTGGCATTTTGATTGATTTGCCACTCTCTTAGCTCTGTTAAGGAGGGTCTGCCCCTTGCAGCTAGACCTACCTCCCTTAGACCCACACGGCTGGGGTTCTCACCCTGCCAGTTTGCTTAGAGCGGCAAAAGCCCTGGGGGTATAGAACGGCCCTTGGGAAGCCTCCTGGGGGACATGTGGCCAGCCTCTCCTTGGTCACATCCTTCCCTTGGGCTGTGGGAGGTATGGGCCTTTCTGTCGGTGTCGCAGGTTGGGACTGAAGAGCATCCACTCAGACTCAGGCATGGCCTTTGGTGACAGCTGCCTGTTCCTCTGCTTCATCCGGACCCAAGTGACAGGGGCGGGGATTGAGTTACTTTAAGGGAACAGCAGGGGTGGAGGGAACTGGGCACGTTTGATTCCATCCATAAGAATTCTGAAAGGGTCAGGTGAGGCTGGTTTTGAAAGAGGATGAATGAATTGGCGGAGGTTGTATTTTTGAGTTGTGGCTGGGGGTTTGATGCTGGGAGAGAAGGAGGTAGGAATGGCCCTGGTGACCAGGACCGGAGAGACTTGATGAAGGGAGTGGCTGAGAGGCCCCACACAGGAAGAGGCTTGTGGGCCTGGAGGTGCAGGCCTCAGGCTGGAGGTAGGGCTCTGCCTGCCCCTCCCCCAGGGCCTCTGGGACCTCTTACATAACCTGGCCTGGCCAGGGAGAACTGGATTTTCACAGTTAGGCTGGAGCTGCCAGAAGAATGAGAAAAATGGGCCTGAGGGAAACCTTCACCATGGAGACTAGGAGGAAGGAGGCTAGGGAGGGAGGGATGGGGTGTGTGAGTGTGCATGTGTGTAGGCGGGCTGTGTGGTCCCTGGCAGCCAGTGCCAGCCCCGGAGAAGCCTTAGTGCCTGCCTTGCCCAAAGGTCTCAGGGTGGGGAGGCCCCACTGCACACTCAGTCAGGCTGTCGCAGATGCCTGACACTCCCATCCTACCAGCCTGGGTTCTTGGGTGGCACCCAGGACAAATCCATCCCCACCCAAAGCTCTCCTCTCTTGTTCCCAGGGAGGAAGGGGATCCCGGGGAGGGCAGGGGGAGCGGTGCACTCCTGCAGCGCTCTGGCCTTCCCTGACCTCCAGAGTTGGCTCAGATCAGGGGTGAGGGTGAAGTCTGAGGCTGGCTCTACCGCCTCCAGGCTGGCTAGTGAGGGAGCTCCTGGCTACTGAGTGCCAGCCGTAGGTCAGGTCCCGTGCTAGGCATGTTGTCACCTTTAATCCTTAGCTGTGAGAAGTAGCTATTTTGAGCCTCATTTTAGAGGTGAGAAGACACACTTAGGGAGGCCACACAGCTATTAATGAAAGGGAAACCCCAGCCACATTGACTCAGAGTGCAAGCTTGCTTGCTGCCCTTCCCCCACCCCACAGGCCCAGCCAGTCCCCTCCTGTCTTTCCTCCCACCCTCACCGGGCAGTCTCACGACTGGTGACTTCCAGGCCGGACCTACTAGGTGTGGGAATCAGGAGGCAGGGCAAGGGGTGACCGTGTGTGGGAGTAGCATTAGCACTGTGAAGTTCTCAATTTGTTCATTCTCTGAACAAATATTTATCGAGCACCTTTCATGCCCAGACTCTGTTCTAAGCACCGAATTCTTCCCTGCTGTGAAAGCTCTAAGACAGAGAGCCAGATGATAAACATATTCAGGAAGGCTTAAGCAAATTTGAGGAGGAAAACTAAAGTGAGGAGGGGGAGATAGAAATGACTAACGTTTTTCCATAGAGATGGGGAGAAGCCTGCTGGAATGATGACATCGGAGCAAACCTGGCTGAAGTGAGCAAGCGAATCATGCAAAACCTGGGGGAGGCCAGTCCAGCCGGAGGGCATAGCAGGTGCAAAGGCCCTGAAGCAGGAATGAACTTGGCTTGCTGGTCGGGTCACACTGGTGCCTGGGAGTTGATTATCATCCCTGTGTGGCTCACCTTAACCTCCAGTCAGGGAAGGCATCTCGGCAAGTGTCGTCACAGGGCATTCCAGGTGCTCCTCCCTGCGTTGTCCTTTCCCAGACTGAGTGGGGCGCCCTCACCCATCTAGCTGGGCATGGCACAGAGGCCCCAGCTGTCTTCCTTCCCGAGGTCGGCCACCTGGGGAAATGCTTCCAGCGCTCACACTCCTCACTGCCCGCTCTAACCCCGCTGGGGACGCAGGCAACACTCTTCGCCCAGATTGGCAAGCGTGACTATTTTATCTTTTAGAAAAGCTTTATTGGCTTTTGTCTATCACAAAAGTAATGTATGCTCTTTGTAGAAATTTGAGAAAATGGCTCACAAAAGGAAGAGCATAAAAGAGCCACTAAAAAGGAAGAGCATAAAAGAGCCACTGATCCCATTACCCAAAAAGAACCACTGTTGGTATTTGGGTATTTCTAGCATTTTCCATGTGAGTATGACATATATGTTAATATTTTTAAAGGCTGTAGTCTCACTGTACACAGTGGTTTGCAGCCACTACATTGTGACTATCCATCTGCATCTCTGACTGTGCACTGAAGGAGGGTTTTATGGCTCCATAATAGTCTATCATTTGGATGAGCCATGGTGTGTTTACTTAGGCCAGCCCCGACTGATACACGTTTAGGTAATCCCTCTCTCTCTCTCCCTCTCCCTCTCCCTCTCCTTCTCCCTCTCCCTCTCTCTCATCTTGTCCACAGGGCTTTTCCTTGGCCATTCTGGGAGGCTGTTCTGAAGTGTCTAAGCTAAGACACCTTGGGATGCCAGAGGTCAGGATGGGTCTGGACAGGGAGGGTGGGTCCCTGCAAAACTGTTTTCCCCACAACCATCCACACTGTGCTGCTTATGGAGGAAAGAACTCTGGATTCCAGCCTGCCCATAACAGGCTCATAGAGGAGAGGGGAGGGTGGGTGGTAGGGGAACTGAATACATAGAGCAGCGGGGAGGGAACAGGGAGCTCATGATCACTGCCCTGAGGTGAAAGTGCCGAGAGTCTGCTATTTTCTAGGACACATTGCAGGAAGGCTGTAGGTGGTAGGGAGAAGCATCAGGGGAGGACCCCCAGGGCAGTATAGGTGCTGTATGCAGGAGTGAGCCTATCTGTCACTGATTGTAAAAAAGCTTCTTTGCCTCCTTCACGAAGCCACCTCTGATTTCTCCACCAGAGCAGGCTGTGAGCCCTGGCTTTCACGGTTCCTGTCTCCCTCAGAGAGCTCACAGCCCTTTGCTATTCATCACAGCAGTTATTTGGGTCAGCCTGAACTTGACTCCCAGCTCTCTGGCTTCTCGCCCCACCACTAGTGAGTCCCAGGGCAGCTCTGCTCCCCACCTCAAATGTGGAGTCACCGTATGCCCCTTAGAGAGCTGCTGTGAGGTCCAGAGGCCAGGAATGTGGAATGTGGCACATGGTCGATGCTCAGTTTTAAAATATTTATTTTATATTTTTTCTCCCACCTTAGGCTAAGTCTTTGAGGGGATGTAAAATGTCTTCTCTATCCCTGTGCTGCCCCCCCACCCCTAATGGTGCTCTCCCGATACCCCAGGAGGCACGAGACACTCCACTGGGGTGCGGGAAGAAAATACTTACAAGATCAAACACTTACTCTTTCTTAATATGTAGAGTCACCCTTGTTTACCAGGTTTTGGTGTATTAGCTTTTGGCATAAACCTGACTGAGAGGGATTACAGATCACATCCTCTGGAGTTCAGTAAAGTACCCCTCACTACCTCACCAAATGGACACATGGCTTAGGAAGGTCTTTGCCCTGAAACACTCTGGTTGAAGAGAAGCTCACAGTGCAGACAGAAGAGAATAGCAGACTGAAGGGAAGCTGACCAGGCAAAGGAGAAATACCTGACAGAACCGACACGCACATCTGCTGCCCCAGCCAGGGCTCAACGGACAAGTTGCATTAGGAAGTAAAACAACAAGGATTTAATCAGATCTGACAAGGAGTCAGTGACACAAGCTGAAATATGGAGAGGACTAGTTGAAATTAGGACTTACATCCATTACCTGCACCAGTGAACCTTGTCCTAAACATAGAGTGTGCCTTGAGATATAACTCATGGTAATCGTGCAGGGACGTAATTGATGGCGAGATAAGTAGACATAGATTGGAGTGCATGCTCAGACTTTCCATGGACGGCGGTTTTGCTCTCAGGGTTTGGAGACTGCTGCCCCACAGCCTCCAGCCTCCGGCCTGGCACTCAGCGGGGCTCAGGAAGCTGGTGTGGGGCTGACCTGCTCTTTGTGTGTGTGTGTGTGTCTGCAAGAGGTTTTTATGACTGCATAACTGTTCCGCTCACCTCCCTCGTTCAGAACACTCTCTCCTCCTCCCACCCCCTTCTTCTCATTTATCCCCTCCTGCCAGTGGGTGCCCCCGCCTGACCCTCATTAACTCAAAGTGTAAAACCCATTTGTCTACAGCCCCCTTGCCCCCCCTCCTTCCCCAGCTTGAGGCTGGGGCCAGGCCCTCCTTTCCTCCCATCGGCTGTCTACGCTCAGCTCAGACCGCTGTGGTTTATGAGCTAGATCCAAATCTGCAAGGCCCCACAGAACAGGCAGGTCTTGGTTGGGGATGGCCTCAGGGCTGCTCAGAAGACCTACAAAGAATGAGCGATGCCCCAGGGGAGCCCAGTTCTGCCCCTCATTCCCAAGAACTGGCAGGGCCGCCTAGGAAGACTGTACAGGTTGTGCACTGCGCACTTCTAAGGGCCCCATCCTTCAGAACAATGATGAAGACGGCACCCCTCCCCAGGGCCGAGTTGGGCACTAGCAGTGCACAGTGTGTGAACGTTCTTCAGTGCTCTCCCCTTCTTCATCCTGCCTTGCCTCCAGGGCAGCTTCTGCATCCAGGATCTCTGATGCCTTCCCACCTGGAGGGAATGACAGGGGGAAGGAGGGGGAGTTGGGTCTGGGATCAACCCAGTTAATAAGTGTCAAGTGCTTAGAACTCTATGGAAGTTTTTGCTGTGATGTCAAGGATGTGATGGATCAGAAAGGGTAGCTGAGGTGGGGGGTTGTTGGCCTTTGGGTGGTAGCTCTGGCAGGCCTGAGGACTGGGGACTGTCATTAAATGAAGAGGGAGCCAGCCCAGAGTGGGGGTGCATGACTCCTGGGGCTGTGCACGGCACTCCCAGGCCCCACTGGGGTCAGCCCTGAGCAGGGGACCCACGTCTTCCCCTGGTCCAGCCTCCTCAGGGAAGTCCAGCAGGGCAGGCAGAGATGAGTCGGAAGGGGGTGCCCCTCCTCCACCCCCCACGCTGGCAGCAGTCCAGAGGCATCCAGGAGTCAGAAGTGGATCCAGGGTTTGTGGCCGGAAGCCCAGCCTGGCCTTGCGTAAGAAGGCGTTTGAGTTTTCATTACTCAGGGGGAGCCACAAATTGTCTTGACCAGCGTGGTTGAGTTTATGTAATGTAAACACCTCAGCACATGGCATCCACCTCGTGGGGAGGCCAGGTGGGGGCCTCATATGCTGGCTGTGGGAGGCAAGGGGAGGCAAGGGGTGGGCCTGGCTGGCCTAAGCTAGGAGCAGGGTAGATGCCAGCCAGGCAGAGTGCCAGGCTGGTATTAGAGTCCGATATCCCCCCATCAGAGCTTCACTCACTGACTTCAGCATCCATCTCTCCTGGCTCTTCATTTAAAAGCCAACCTACCCTCCACTCCCAAATGAAGGTGCTGAGCAGGTTTCCTCATCCAGGTAAATTAGCTGAGACCCTCTCTCCCTCCCTCTACCCTTCCTGACTTTGAAGGCCCAGAGCACCCTCAGGGACCTGGGGGGAGAAGGCTAGTGCTCCTTAGCTAGAAGTGGAGGAGGTGGGTTGGAACCAGGCTCTGTTCCAGGCTGATCTCATCCAATAGTGGGGAGCAGAGTGAGTGTTTGACTGCCGAGCCAGGGATAGACATGGTGTACTCCTGATCCTCTTGCAGGGAGGCGCTCTTGCTTCTTGGCCCCGGCACAGTTCAGCGGGCTGCCTGGGTGGCCCTCTGCTGCCCAGGGGCTGCCTCCCACCCCATGCTTCCTCAAGGCTGTCCCAGCCCAGGCCCTCACCGGCCCCTGTGGTGGCTGCTGTGGTACTCACTCAAAGCTACTGCTGACCTGCCTCCAGCCCGCCGGGGTAAAAATAGATGTTTCCATCGCGGCCACCTCCGCAGCCTCAACTTTCTCCCACTTGAGCTTCTGCCAGCACTTGGTCAGTGAGTGGAGCACAGAATGCATGGCTAAGCCTAGTGTTGGGGGCCCGTGGAGAAGTCGGGCTGCTAGTGAATGTCTCATTGTTCCCAGAGGTGACCCTGTGTGTCCTTCCTCCAGGCCTGGGGCCACCCTTCCCATCTCTAGGTCTCTCCTCATCCCCTTCAGCTGTGTGCCCATCTGGCCTCTCAGCTCCTTGCCCTCCATCTTGTCGGATGAGGAGGCATAATCCCTCCCTTAGCGCCAGCTTTGCGGGCAAGTGACCTGTGCACAGGGCCTTGTGCTGAGAAGCCCCATCTTGGTTCAACACTCTTCTGTCACTGTCTTAAAATTCTTAATAATTTCTGATCAAGGGGCCCTGCATTTATTTTAATTTGTACTGGGACTTGTGGATTATATAGCTGGGCCTGCTTCTTTAGGAGTCACTAGTCTGATGGGGGAGACACAGGTCTGATGGGAGAGGCCTATCCTCTCCCTTAGGGAGTTCACGGATTGGAGGAAGAGACATGGCAACTTTTACAACAGAAACTATTCAAGGGGCAGACATGCTCTGGTGAGTCCCCTGGCCGATGGGGGAGACACAGTTCATGTTCCCAGAAAGCCTCTGGTCTCCAGCTCTGGAGCTTGCAGAGCTCGAGGATCCATAGAGCAGGCTCAGCCAGCGCTCTTTTCCAGCAAAGATTCTGATGGGGGAAGCAGAGTGCCTGCCTTTAGCACATCCACAGTCAAATGATGGAGGCACACCCCTGCCCTTGTGGACCTTTAGAACAAACCGCAAAGACCAGAGAGACGCACAGGTAGCAAGCTGAGACCCAAGAACATTCAGGTGGCCATGCGGGAGTCTGACCAGGAGCAGGACACAGGGACCCTGGAAGGCACTGATTCCTGCAGGAGGGGGAAGAGCTGGGGCCTGGCTGGGCCCCTGGGGGAGAGGAGGGGAGGTGACAGACAGGAAGACAGTAGTTCTGGTTCTGTGGGGATATAAGCCGGCTTGTGTGGGCCTTGGAAGGACTCCGAGGAGCACAGCTGTGTTCCAATGTTCCTTAGGGTAGCAGTGCCAGAATGGCATGGACACTGGTGTCCTCCCTGCAGAACCACTCCAGGCCCAGGGCCCTGCATGCTGGGAGCATGGCAAGCCCCAGAGGCCAGTACCCCTTCTTGAGCCCCTGGAATGCACTGAATTTTCTGGGGATGGGTGGGAGTGAGGGGTGCTCACTGGGGTCCTGTGGGTAAAGGAACGTTACCCAATGTCCTGTGGGTGGCTGGACAAGGGGCTATCTGCTTCAAAGCAGTGGGTGGCACTGGCTTTGCCCTTGTGCTGGAGGGACAAGGGACCACAACACACAGGAGGGCATTCCCTATGAGGGCAGTATTCCTGGAGGAGGTGACTTACCTGAATATTTGGACTTCTAGGAGCTCCGAAAAGATTTCTCTGCCTGCCCACCAGAGCATCACTTCTTTGTGGGTGCACATTGCCCTTGCAAGGACACTAGTTTGAATTGATTCCCAGGAATAGGCCAGATGAGGAGAGGTCTTTCTGGATTACACTGAGCTCCCCTCGCCCTCTAGAGAGCTAATGTGCTCCTAGGCAGAGACAAAGGGCAGAGAAGGCCAGCCCTGGGGCCTATCCTCCCCATGAGAGGTGAGTGCTCTGCCCTGGAGGCCGCCCCTGTGCTATACTGGCTTGCCTCAGGCATCTGTCTTTGGCCTGGCAAGGGCACCCAGGCCAGAGACGAGCAGGGCTCGGGGGAGCTTCTCATGATGTTTCCACCACACAGAATGATGGGCATCCTCTGTGGGGCCTCTGAGGAGCAAATTAAATCTTGTCAGGGGCTGTGTCCACAGTGCTGTTCTGTCCTGGACAGGCCTGTGGGCGGGGCTGCCTTTCCTGAGCTGGCCTCAGCCAGTCCACCAGCCTTGTCCTTGGTAAAGTCTCTCTCCAGTGATTTCTGGGGGAAGGATGAGACCTCACTTGGTAGGGACCTTAGGGATTATTTACCCCAGAGCATGTGGCTCAGAGTAGCAGTGGGGGCTCTGGGCTCCTTGAGGGCCTCCAAGTGGGGTGACAAGTGCAGTCCATCTACTGAGAACGTAAGAAGGATGGAGCTGTTGAGGAGCGGAAATGGGAGGGTGCGGAGATGATGGGGAGAGGGCCTTGGGGGACCAGCATGAGGGCTGGGAACAGACATTTCAACCTTTGCAAAATGACTGTATCCACCCAGGTGAGGTGGTAGGTGGGCCTCGTCTGTGGGGTCCTCCCAGGTCTTCTTAGCAGACAGTGCTCCTTAACCAAGCACCCCAGGCATGGCTTCTGCCCTGCTGAAGACTGGGTCGTGCTAGGTGATGTGAACGCATGTGCGCAATGAATACTGGAGTGTGCTGGAAAAACTCAGTTCCGTCTGCCTCATGGGTAGGGAAGAAACCCAGTTCTTCTCTACTGTGTATTTCACCTGTGTGTCTCCTTTATTACTCTCGTGGGACTCTTCACTTCTAACACTTTGGGCATGTCACCAAGTGTGTGGGGTTTTTTCTCCACAGGAAACAATTCTCTGTGTAGGACAAGCCAGGTGTCCCACAATTGAACTCAATGCTGACACTACCTACCTAGAGACAGCATCAGATCTCACAGGTTGAAGGGCTCAGTCCCTCAAGACGGCCCCACCCCACTTTAGATGCCAGTTCAAGTAGTAGGTCTCCAGGTTACCCACAAATTTTGTTCAGTTTGGCTACAGATCAGAGGTTCCCATGATCCCTTCCTCAGGTTCAGTTAATTTGCTCATGTGGCTCCCAGAACTCAGGGAAACACTTACCTACATTTACCAGTTCATTAAAGGACATGAGAAAGGAAACAGGTGAACAGCCAGGTGAAGAGATACACAGGGTGAGGACTGGGAGGGTCCTGAGTGCAGGAGTATCTGTCCCTGTGGAGATGGGGTATGTTGCCTTCCTGGTACACGAATATGCTCCCCAACCTGAAAGCCCTTTGAAAGCTGTACTTTAGGTGAGTTTATGGAGCCTTCTGCATATAGAGGTGATTGATTATTAACTCCATTTCCAGCTTCCTCCCCTTTCTGGAGGAGGGGTTTGGGGCTGAAAATCCCAAGCTTCTCATCATGATTGGTCTTTCTGGTCACCACTCCCAACCAGGAACCTACCCAGAGATGCCTCAGTAGAACAAAAGATGCTCCTAGTGCCCTTGTCACTTAGGGAATTACAAAACGTTCAGGAGCTCTGTGCCAGGAATTGAGGCAGAGACCAACACATATTTTTCAACGATCTCATAGAGACTGAGAGCCAAGATGCTTTGTTCTCACAAGTCCCCACGTGCCCACAATGCTTGGTGGTGGGATGTGCATAGGGGCCATTTCTGGGCAAGGCGAGAATAGAGGAGGGCAGCAGGGCAGTGTTCCCATACTCTCTGTCCTTGTGTGACCCTTTGAATTTGCACCCATGGCAGGTCAGGCAGGAGGAGGGAGTGTGGTCAGATATCCAGGGGAACATCTGGATGGTCTGGGGCGCTGATACATCCTGCACCATTAGTCCAGGCACCTGGGGAGTTTCTCTGTCCTGGAAGTCCAGGCCGAGGACTCACTTCCTGGTTCACACCTGAAGCTGGGTCTATCAAGTGTCAGTGTCTTTGAAGGCAGGAGTAGCCCTTCCCTTCCTCCTCCCACCCAGGTTGCCGCCTTCAGGGCTAAGCTCAACCCCCTAGTCAGAAGCCCCTCAACTTATGTGAGCCCCATACCTATGTTTGCCTCCGTTGCCCTCACCAAGCAGGTCCTGCATGCACCTTTCTGCCACAGCCCTTCAGATCCTGCCATGTCGGGGAGACAGCAAGCAGCACCCCCACTCCCAGCACATTTCGTCTAATCCCTTGAGGCCAGAGACAGCAAGGAAGCTGGACTAAGCCTGCACAGTCAAGATGGGGAGAGCAGAACACAGGGCTCCATCCACACTCTGTCTCCTAGGCTGCTGGGTTGTGGGAGAGCCATCGCTTCATTCATTTCATCATTTAGTCAACAAGAATTCATTGAGAGTGTGCTGACCACAGGATAAAGGAAGGCAGACCAGTGAGACTGAGGCTACCTCGGGGAAAGCAGACAGGTAGACTGCACAAAAAAGTGTCCCTGGGCCCTGCAGGCCTGCTTTTTTAGCAAGGGGATGGGGTGGGAGGAGCAATTCTACTGTAGGGTGGAGTCTCCCTTGGGTCCTTCTGGGGAAGAGACTCCTGTCCTAGGGCTTGTGAGATGGAGAGGATAGGGTGAAGCAGGAACTGAGACTGAGGGCAGAGGAGGCTTGGGACAGTAGGGAGAGACCCCAGTATCTACCTATCTCCCAGGACTCTCCCCGCAAGGGCTGTGGGCCTGACCTCTGCTTGATCTCCCCTACCCTCTCTGGACTGTGGCCCCTCTCAGCCACCTCGTTTGCTTCCCCTTCCACCTCCCGAGGAGGTGTCCCCCTCTCCTCACTAGGCTCCCACCTTCTCCTCGACTCCCTGTCACCTCCACTCCAGAAAGAGCCTTCACTTTCCCCACCTGCCTCTCTCTTCTCAGCCCCCAGCATCTGTTAGGGAAATTGGGCCATTTGAAGAATAAAGGAGAAGGCAGGAGGGAGGAAACTCCCGTCTCAGGGCCCGGCACACAGCTGGGCTGAAAACCTGTTCCTCGTTAACACCCTGAGTCAGGGAGCTGAACAGGGGGGTGTCTTGCCTCCTCAGTCCTCCCGCAGGGACCAGGTGAAAGGCATGCTGGGAGATGTTAGCTGGAATTATTGGGAGCAGATGGGAAGCAATGGCGGAGGGGCAGGGATATAGGGGAGGAAGAGGGTCAGCCTAGGGGTGGGAGGGTGGGAAGATTATGTGTAGGAGGGGACTGAACAGACCCTCACCCAAACCACTGGTGTCCTGAGCCAATTATCTGCAAATATCTCCTCCATAGGCGGTCCTTTTATCTAGACTATAGGGAAATCCAGATTTGGGGCACACAGAGGCATCCAGGAAGAGCAGAGCCCAGAACCGTGTCCATCTGAGAGTATGTGTCCTATCAGAAACCCCAATGTGTGGACACTGGTGACCCACACCCTCCTATCCCTCTCTTGAACCCCTCTGAGGTCTGAGGGTCTCTGATCAGGGCACTGGCAAGGGTGGGGTGAGGGGTGGGGACATATGTTAATGTTGGGCTGTGTCCATGGAAGCTGAGGTCTGCTAGACTAGACCTGGGAGGCTACACACGGGGCTGGGGGGAGGAGTGAAAAATGTGGGAGTTCTCAAAGGCACCATGGGCCAACGACCAGCACTTGGAGGATGGACGGTAATGCTGACAGTGCTGACAGTGACAGTGTGATGGTGGTGATGGGGTAATAATGCGGAGACTGATGTCCTCA
>PVKM010031863.1:0-16653 GCA_004027735.1 Carollia perspicillata | reverse complement strand
AGGGAATAAGTAGCATAGACGGTGGGGAGAAAATAGACAGGGAGAGGGCAAGAGTAGTGTGGGAAATGTAGAAGCTAAAGAACTTATGATACATGGACATGAACTAAAGAGGGGGAGTGTGGGTGGGAGGGGGTGTGCAGGGTGGAGGGGAATGAAGGGGGAAATGGGAGAACTGTAATGGCATAATCAATAAAAAAGTTTAAAAAAAATAAAAATAAAACCACTAGAAGTTATTGAGTATTTTAGAGTTTTCCCCTTCCAAATATAAACCTAATGTAATATTAGATGCATGAATCAACATTTTAGCTATTTAGGAATAAGTTACAGTTTTTAAAAGTTGCCATTTTTATCTAAATATTAGAAATGTAAAATATGTTATTGTACTTAACATTTTTGGGTTTTCTTTTTTAAAAAGGTAAATATGATACACATTTTCTGGATGACATTTTGGGCCATAAAAATAAAGGCATAATATAAAATGGCAAGCCAACATCTAGGAAATTTAACTTAAAGAAACCAGCTGCTGGTCAAGTGTACATAGATGTATGAACCAGACTACTCACTGCCCCAATTTTTTTTATAATAGGAAAACATGGAAAGTAATCTAAGTGACTATTAATAAAGGGTTTAAGTCAATTAGCGTGTATCGATACAGTGAAATACTATGCAGGCTTTAAAAAGGATGATGCAGGTTGATATTTATTGGTATGTAATGATATTCAGAAAACATAGTATGTGAATATGTATAATGTGTGATGTATCTGAGTATAATGTATCTTAAAGGATATATTATACTCAATAATAGGTACTTGTTATTTCTAGGTAATAAGATTGTGGGTGATAATTTTTTTAAAGTATTTTTCTCTTTTTTTTCTTATTTAGCATTTGCTTCTTTGATAATCAGGAAAAAATAACAAACCTATTAAAGAATAAACATAGTAATTGAAAACATCCCCTATTTGTGGCTAATTGATCCCTCATTCCTTGAGATAACTAATTCCCTTCACTGTCTGTGTTGTATTGAATAAGAAATGAAATACACTTTCTCATACCTTTAAAACTGTTTTCTGTATTACTGATAGGAATGTTGTTCAGGCTCTTCCAAAAGGAAAGAAAAAATTCCACACAGGACTAAACAGTTTTCAGAAGAAACTCACTAAAAACACACATATTTACATTGATAAAGTAGTATGTTAAACTTCAATTCTTGCTGTGGAAGGATTTTTCCCCCATTTGAAATTCCTGTAAAACCATAATGAATTAATGTGTGAGGAGGCAGTATAGAGTAGTGTTTAAAATCATGAGCTCTATCACTTACTGTCCGTGTTACTTGACTCAGTATAGGCCTCAGTCTCATCTCTAAAATGTGGGTAATACTTTGCTAAGTTGTTATGAAGATTAAAGGGGGCAAGTGCTTAGCAGAGTGCCAGATACTAAATAGTAACTAATGAGGAAGAAGTGGCAGAAGCAATAGGGTATAGAATAATAACAGTAATGATAATGATAATATTGGTGTTGATAATTATATTGGCTAATATTTCTTTCCTTCTAGTCATAGGTTCACATTAGGGTAGAGTCTTATTTGCCACATTCACTAGAGTAAACCCTCAAACCAGACCAGGTACCTTGACTAGGACAGGTGTGTGGTCTAGTTTCACCCAGTCATGCTCCTTTAACCCTGGTATCTCTGTGTACTATCAAAAAGAAAAAAAAAGTTCAGGTGCTCACAACTCACTGGCATGAAGTTGGTGCTACATAAATATTTGTCAATTGGATGGTAACCTAAGTAAGCCTTTCCTCTTGATAGTTTCTGATGAATATTTAAAAGAGGGTTTTGGTCATCTTTAAAATATATGGAAGAAGCCCTGGCTGGTGTGGCTCAGCAGATTGAGCATCAGACTGCAAACCGAAGGGTTGCCCATTCGATTCCCAATCAGGGCATGTGCCTGGGATACAGGCCAGTTCCCCAGAAGCAGGTACTTGAAAGGCAACTACACATTGATGTTTCTCTCCTTCTCTTTCTCCCTCCCTTCTCTAAAAATAAGTAAATAAAATCTTCAAAAAAATAAAGTTTGTGGAAGAAAATGCAGGCACAAAAACTGTTCAAGGAGAATCTCATGCCTAGCTTTTTAAATAAATCATAGTAATTTTGTTTTATTTTTCTTCTCTTAGTCAGTTACCTTAAATTTCAATTTGACTATATTTGCATCTGCATTCTTGTATAACTATGATAAATTTAGGAAATTTTTCACATAAGGGTTTTTGTTTGTTTTTTTTTTGCTTTAAGAGCATATTCAACTCCCTGCCTTATATCCCCAAGTTCTAACAAAGATATATTTCATTGTTTATAAGGAATTGGAATCATTGACCTGGTCATGAAGATTGAGAAGTGTAACCACATTTGCTATGACATAGTTATTTGGCATAGTTATTTGGCAGCCTTGAGCTTTGAGTTATTTGGCATAGTTATTTGGCAACCTTGAGCTTTGAGTTTGTTCATAGGAAATTTTGGGAAATGCATGGAATTTTAAAAAATATAGAAATATGACAATTCATGAAGTATGTCAGTTATCGATTGCTGAGTAGCAACAACCCTCTCTAAATCTTTGTGGCTTAAAACAGTGAGCATTTATCTGTTCACAATTAGGGCAGGGTAGTTTCTTAGCTGGTCTTGCCTGGCCTGAGGTCTCTAATGTGGCTGTTGTCCATTGAAAACTGCATTTGGAGTGGGTTGGTCTAGGGACCTCTAGTTGGGGTGGCTTATCAGAGCTTCACTTGATCTCATCTTCCAGAAGCTGGGACAAATTTTCTCACCTGGAGGCACCTTATTACAAGAGGGTGACAGCTGAAAGGCCTTTTGAGGCTTGGACTAAAAAGTCGTACAGTGTCACCTTGGCTGGTGTGGATCAGTGAATTGAGCACCAGCCTGCAGACCAAGGGGTTGCCAGTTTGATTCCCAGTTGGGGCAGATGCCTGGATTTTGGACAAGATCCCCAGTTGGGGGGCCATGCTAGAGACAACCAATCCATGTTTCTCTTCTTCTTTCTCCCTCCTTTTCCCTCTCTAAAATAAATAAATAAATGAAATCTTTAAAAGAAAAGTCATGTAGTGATACTTGGCCACATTCACTTGGTCATGGCAAGCCATAAGACCAGCACACCACAGGTCTTGCCTACAGGAAATTGGGTGGGGTTGGGGTGGGGGTCATTGTTGAGGCTATCTTTGCAAACTGTATGATCCTTGCTTTGTTGTATTAGCCAAATTTTTTGTTTGCCTTGACTGATAAACTCCTGTGAGAAGCAGTGTTAAGTGCTTCCCTATATTATCTCTTGGGATAATAGTTTTATGAGGTAGGCACTGTTCTTATTCCCAACTTAAAGGTGTGATAAGTGAGCCTTAGGGAGGTTAAGTAATTTGCCCTAGATCTTTTACCTAGTTAGGGGCAGATCCTAAAAGTTGGGGGGAACTTATCACTATAGCAGTGCTTTTTAAACCCACAGCTAAAAAAGCTTCCATGGGAAAGAGAGAGTGAGAACTAGAAGAAAGTACATGTTTAAAGAATATCTTTATGGAAAAGTCCAATATAATAATACTTTCCATGAACTTTGTATTCTATCCCATGATACGTCCATTTTTTATCAACAAATTAATAGTTTAAATTGCTTGCCAATCAAATTAAATTTTATCTCCTGAAAGCTTTGAGAAAATGGATTTTTCTGGACTTGAAATAATAGCGAATGAGCTAAAGGTCTTTGGTTTTAAGCAATAGAAACTAAATCTGGCTACTTGAAGCAAAAAAGGAGGTTACCGGAAGGATGTGGTGTAGCTCCCAGAAATGACAACAGAGCTGAGGAAGGAAACTCGGAGTGGATCAGATCCAGAGTAGCTTCAGTGATCCAGGTAGCAGTGCCACCTCAGGACACTGAATTTACTAACCTCTCCAACTGACTGGTTTTAACACCATTCTCTGCTGAGAGAGTATCTCTCAGTCCCAGACGGCCCTCGACAGGTACTTGGTTATTTCCTCTCCCAGAAAGTACTCACTGGGGAAGTTGTCATTTCCCAGCAAGGGGAGTTCATGTAGGGCTGGTAAAACCAACAGATATCCACTGACTGAACACTTGTGGGCTGCTATGTGAGAGTTGCTTTGTGCATTATCTATCACATTTAACATTTGCAACACCTCAATGGTCCCTGATTCACCCTTCACCCTCTCAACCCCACATGCCTCCAAGGGTTTTTAAACACCAGTGTGAGAAGAACTCTTGTGACTCTATACCATCCATTTCCATTTCTGCTGATCAGTGCTTACCATTGTAAGTGCAATAATATATTCATTTTTATGCATTATTCTTTTCTAAAGCATATGCATTTCCCTGATTTTTAGAGAAACGCATATGGACTGTAATTTAACTGTTTATCGGTAACAGGTCCCTGTTAAAACATTTTTTACCCAGTACATAGTGATGCCGTTAGGGCACAGTAAGATAAATTGGCCCCTGCACTAAACTTCTCCAAACTGCCCTGCATTTGTTTTTCTGTCTTCTGCTGGTGCCTAGCTGCTTTCAATGTAACCTTGACAATACTTCAGACATTTTAGACCTTACAGCTCCTAGGCTAAAGGACCAACCAACATTATCTATCCTTTATAGTGTAAGTAAAACCATGTTTCAGATGATAAAATGTGCAAATCCAATATGATTTTATACAGAGCATTTTCACATGTATTCCGTGTTTTATTTTATACTCTAATCTTTTGAAGTCAGGGAAGAGCAGATTTTTTCCCATTTTTCAGATGAGCATATGATTTAGAGAAGGCAAGTGATTTCTCCTTCAGTATAGGACTGTTGGCTGGAGAACCTGACTGTTCTACCCATGCCCTTGCTGAGGGTGGTTCTAGAACAGTGGTTTACCAACTGCAGAAGCCCCTTTTCTGGTTTCTGAAGGTTCTGCATTGAATCGGAGATGGGTACATAATTCTTGGCCTCTATTACTGGGGGAACATTGGGGTATAAGGAAGGTGTCTAGTAGTCACCTTGGTCATTAGCAGCCGCTTTTGTTTATTCTTGCTTTGGAGGCCCAGCATCTTTTTATTTCCCCACAAATATCCATGGGGAGGAGCTGACTTACCCCACCTCTTCTAGCAATGATTAGCTCATTTTAAAGTACCTGTTGGAGCCCTTCAGTCTGGCCTTTTTTACTTCCCCATGGTGTAATTACCACCTTGTGATGCAGTCACTTGTCCTCTCAAACCCTGCACCCGTCTTTTAAATGGTCTGCTATGTTTTCTGCTCTTCACAAGGTCCATTATCACAAGAGATTTTGAGAGGAGCACTAGACGCTTTCGTTTAATTAGGGTCTTTGGGCAGGTTTCTTTTAACAATGTTTTATGTTAGGCCTTTTCCCCCATGGTTTTAAACTTTCATTGTAGTCTGAACCAAAAGCATGCTCCTCATGGTGATGTGGTAGTTCTGTTTCACCAGACCTTTTGGTAAATAGAGAGATCTCACACTTTTCCCCAGCTTTTAGAACTCTGTCCTAACTTTTAACACTAGTTTTTGAAATATCTTTTTGAATTTGTTTCAGGTACTGATTTCTACAGCTTCTAACCATGTTCAATTAAGACAACGCTAGTCAAAAAACTGCCTTTTTTTTCCTCTTGCTTTTCAAGTTTGTCTTGTGGTCTTATTTTTGCAGAGTTTTTGAACTTTTATTTTTTTTCAGATTTTATTTATTTCTTTTTAGACAGAGGGGAAGGGAGATCGGAGAGGGAAAGAAACATCAGTGTGTGGTTGCTTCTTGTGCGCCCCCTACTGGGGACCTGGCTCTCAACCCAGGCATGTGCCCTGACTAGGAATCAAACCCCAAGACCCTTTGGTTCACAGGTTGGCACTCAATCCACTGAGTCACACCTGCCAAGGCAGATATAACTTTTAAAGAGAGGGAAAGGGAGTGAAAGAGGGAAAGAAACATGTGAGAGATACATCGATCTTCTATTTTCATATATTTTATTCATTGATGTGTTTAAGTTTCAACATATTGAACACAAAGGAATTTTTAGTGGCGTGGCACATATTTCCTCTTTCATGCTCTAAGAGGAAATATTTAAGACTCCATTCTCTATCCCCTCCCATCTCCATCCTGTTGTTTATTATCTTTCTGGTAGTTATAACTATAAATCACTTGGATATCAAAGTTAGAAAAGAGACCACTTGCTACAACATTAGGACAGTTTAAAAGGAATCACTTCTTCAAATTTGCTAACCTGAAGCTAGTAAAGATATTTATGATTTCTAAGATTTCCTGTTAATATATTTTAGTACTATAAAACAGTGAATAACACATGTGTACCTATTATAGATCATGAGAAAGGTAGCTCCTGGAAAAGATAGTATTTCAGTTTTCTGTTTAGAAGTACAAATAGTGATAAACTGAAAAACTAGTTGTCTTATTAAACAGCAGTCATGAACTGGTAGGCAGGTTTCCTTGTGTGTATGTTGCTTTAGCTAACAGCCAGCAACGATTAGCTTTCTTTTCCATAGATCTGGTGTCAAGTATTAATCAGCTGTAGACTGGAAAGTTTTTATTGGCTAGCATTTGTAGTGGAAGAAACACCAGTCTGTTTTTTATCTGTAGTGTCTTAGCCATACAGCTTCATATGATATTGTCTGTGTGGTGTTCTTACATAGAGAAACAGTTCCGTTCCTTTTCATGTGTATTAAGGAGTACTTCAGAGTGTGAAAATGGTGAGTTTTGACCTTGAAGAGTTTAAATTGTCTCAGTTGACTTCATGATGTATGCCAGGGGAAAAATTTGAATGTTAAATCCAATTTAACATTCTTGTTTTTCACATTTTGAATGGTTTTGTAAGTTTAAAAAATAGTTTATAAAATAATTATACAATTGACAATCTTAAAATACACAAGAAACAAGAAATGTAATTTGGATTTTGAATTTCAAGAATTACATAAATTTGGTTTTTATAGAAGACAGATTCCTAATACTTACAGCGTTTTCTTTTTTTAATAATGTTTTCCTGATTGCAAAAATCACACATAGGTGTTTGTAAAAATTTGGAAAATTTCACAAATACACAGAAGGAAATAGAAGTGACTTATACTTCTATTTCCAAGACACACAACTTTTAACTTTTGATGTGTATCCACCCAGCTCCTTATATAGTTCCCCAATATAATATCCTTTGAAATGAATGCTTTGAAGTAAGAGTAAAAGAGTGGTAAGAATATTCATATAGTGGGAACTCAATTTTGTTAATCCTGCTGCCTCTCTCAGGTGTTGCCTTACAGCTGAAGAAAGGGATTTCCCCACCAGGATGGAAGAAGAGATCTGTCTTTCCCTTTGGCTGGTCATGGCTAGTGTTTAGAATATCTTTTCTATAGACTGCCTTTTATCTATGTGCCTGTGTCTTTATCTTAGCAACTCTGTCAGCTCTGAATGCCTGCTGGGTACAGAGGGAGACATTTGAGTTCTTGTTGGAATAGCTTGTTGACATAAGCCACATCAGTTCTTATCAACTCCCTGGAAGAATTCTTTAAAGCTGCTCTTGTTCAAAAGAATGCCCCAATATTCAGAAATGATAGTAACATCTAGGTTACTTGTGCCAAGTGAAAGCAAGGTGGAGTGTTTATAGACTCCCAGGTGATTTCCAATTAACATCTAACCTTAAATTCAGTCACCTTGGTAAAAGAAAAATCCAAAGAAGGAGCTCAGAGCAGATTATTGTGTAAGCATATGCCACTCCTCTCCTGCGGAAAAGAAGTGTTCATCTGTTAAAGAGACAAGGCTAAGCAAAGCAGAATTTTCTTATCCTGCTTATCTTTCACCTTACTGCAGAAGAAAGATTTACCCTGGGATGAAAGAAAGAAGAAAAGATCATGGGTAGGTGGCTAGTAATATAAGATGGTTGGCTTTCTTTCTGTGTGTATTGGCTAGTGTAAGCAGATCTTCAGGTCTGAGAAAGTAGCAAAGTCAAGTTGACACACAAGGCCACTTCCCCAAGCAGTGATACAACTTACTAGTATTCAGGGTGAAAATACAAAGCTGACTTCAGTTCCAAGCTCTCAGCAAGAGGAAACCCAGGTATCTCCTTGTAAACATTTTATTCTTCATATGTAACAGACTCCTACCTGTCAGCCTCTCTGTTGTGCCTTTCAGGAGCACCTCCTGTGTTCTCCTGCACTGACCAGTTTGAAAGGTGTCATTTATGCCTGAGAATTGTAAGAGCTTACGTACAGTTCTTTGTGTGAAGGAATTGCTCTGGAAGATGAATAACCATTGTGATAACTGCTCACTAGCAAAGAAAGGAGATTGCTGGTTTTACAAGTCTATGGTTTGAATTCTTAGGACTGGCAGGAAACAGAGTCCAGTGCATAAAGATCACGGGACTTTAATGAAGAGCTTACTTTCAGAGGAGGGGACAGAGTTAAGGGTGACATGGGGTTCCTTCAACCAGAAACTAATGCAATGAGAACTGCTATTAGTGCTAGGTCCAATGGAGCAAAGACAAGAAATAGCATTCATTCCTGGAGTCCAGCGAGAGAGCTGGAGCCACAGAGGAGAAGGCTACTAGAGGGATTCAGCCACTGATTGAAAATGCAACCCAGAAGAAGGAGGGAATGAGAAGCACTACACCCTTCCCCCACTTGTCCTCCACATTTTTGGTCTTTGAAGGAGTTCCAGTGTGTTCTTTTGGCCATACCCCCTTGGAAGCCTGTCTGCATGAACCCAGTGATGCTACCCATAGAGGACAGGCCTTGGGGCACAGGGCAGGGTCAGAATGGTGGAAGATTCATCTGGGGATAAAAGAGAAATCAAATAGAAAATTTCTATCATACCCTAGTAGCATATTCATAGTCCCACTTTCATCATTTTATCTCATTATCCTCATTTCCTGAAATCCAAAAAATCTTAAAGCATGTGAATGATTGATTATGACTCAGTTCTGTCTTTTAATATAAGTAGTCGAAACACTTACCCCTACCCTTATCAAAG
The DNA here is from genome assembly GCA_004027735.1 of Carollia perspicillata. Lineage (NCBI taxonomy): Eukaryota > Metazoa > Chordata > Mammalia > Chiroptera > Phyllostomidae > Carollia > Carollia perspicillata. The sequence goes on along the minus strand of PVKM010031863.1, from coordinate 7,641 downwards.
TAGCTAAATATTCAAAGAAAGTCTCTGAAAAATTCTCAAAAGAATTGGAAAATCACTGAAAGACCTTCTGTTGGAAGATTTTGTTCTTGGTTAAAATTAAACCAAGATTTTAAAAAATTATACATGTGAACTGTACACAAGTGATTTATCCTAAAATATAAAAATTATGGTTTTAATCACACATTGGTGAAATGGGTTTTTGTTGTTAAAATTAAGCTATGAAGGAAAAGTGGAACTTTTGTTTATGTCCTTGAATATTACCTCTTCAGATCTGTGTAACTAAGGTGGAATGAGTTGGCAAGAAAATTCTTACTCAGCCAATATAAATATAAGAAGAGATTTTTAGTTATTAAAAGCGGATCTGGCCCTGGCTTGTGTGGCTTGGTTGGAGCGTCATCTTGTGACTGAAGGATTGCGGGTTCAATTCCTAGTCAGGGCACATGCCTAGGTTGTGAGTTCAGTCCTTGGTCAGGGTGCATAGAGGAGGCAACCAATTGATGTTTCTCTTTCACATCGATCTCTCCTTTCCTGTCTCTCTAAAGGCAATGTGCATAGCTTTGTTGAGCATTTGGTTTTGAGAGATGGGAAGGTAAATAAGATATTTACTCTGTTTTTCAGAAAATTATGTGCAGTGAATAGAGGTGCACACTCAACTATAATAATAATCAATGATGTGCACTTGAATGGAAACATGAGCTGTGTAATTAAAAAGAAGTGATTTGGTCTGTCTTTACCAGAGACTCACATATGACTGTGTGAGTTCATATGACTCACACATAGTATCAGAGGTCTGCGTTTGCCATGTCCAGCTGTGGTCAGAGTGAGCCTTTTATTATTGACTGTTTCAGTAAGGACAGCCAAGCTTTGGGTGCTTTCTTATTCCTTCAAGAATGGATGACATCCAGAACCATACCATGCCCCTAGGTGGTCCTCTGATCAGGCCACATCTGCATCTCCAGCTTCCCCTGCCCTTTTAGTTCCTCATATTTGCCATGCTTCCTCAGTCTTTCTCTTGAGATTCTGTTTGGCTGAGTGCCAGCTGCCACTCTCATCTCCATACACCTTTTCTGCCTCCTGGTCCCAGTTTAAATGCCACCTCTTCACAGAAGGCTTCCCTGATCTTACAGACTAAACCCAGGGATCTTGTTACTTGCTCTAAAATCCTGAACATGAATTTCGGTACTCCACTCTTCTCCTTCAAACACCTTTCAATCTATTTGTGTAAAAATTTGATGCCCATCTTCCCTACCAGAATATAAGCACCATGTGAATAGATTATGTGTCCGCCTGTTTCACAGCAATGTCCTCAGTACCAAGCGTGGTGCTTAATGGTGGTGCTCAATAAGAATTGTAGAAGAAAGGAAAAGAACTGGTTTCAAGCCCTGACCCCTACCTCTCACTCATCAGTTTTGTGGCCTTTGGTATCTGACCACATGGGAATCTCAATTTCTTAGCTGCATAATGGGGCAATAATGATAATAGCACTTAGTAAGTGTCAAGACTGTGCTTTATTTGTGTCATCTCAATTCATCTCAATTCTTCCTCACAGAATTGAATGACTTGCTTGAGGCCACACATTTCGTTAATAGATAACAGGATTTAAATGCTGGTCTATTTAATTCCAGAAAGGGATTGTTCTTCTCCAGGCCTTTTTGTGATTGTTGTGGGGTGTGTAATGTGCACAGGAGATGCCCATGCTGAGAATGTTGACATTAATGTAGAAGCAGGCTGGAGATCTCTTAAACAGTTTTAGGAACTCAGAGTATGAGAGTAACTAACTCCACTTAGATGAAGTGACTTCTAACCTGAGTTCTAACATTAGGTTAGCTGGATCTGGAAGCAGCCTGCAGTACAAATACCCTGAGGCACAAACTAGGGCCAGAGAATGGAGAGACTTGCTGGCCCCAGGGAGTGGAGAGACATATGTACATATGTATATGTACATACAATGTACATATATGCTGGCTGGGTCAGGGAGTTGCTACTTTCTGTAAGATGCTGCCTGGAGACCTTGATGGGTTTTATGTATTGAAAATATTGTGGAAGCAGAAGTGTCCAAAACCCTTCTCCCAGTGTCTCTGTAGGAATGGAAGCATTTTAGCTGATTATTTTATTCTATTGCAGTACCCAGCACAATGGCGTTTGGAAAGGAATCAGCTATGTGGGGTAAGGAATGGGTGTTTACATTCAGGTGTTTGATATAATTCTGTTGTTGTTCTTGTTTTGGTAAGGGTAGATTGCTTAGCCCAGATGAGTGGCAACCTTGCAAAAGTTATTTCACCTCATAGGCCTGTTTCTCATTCGGAAATTAAGGATAATTAAAATATCCACCTCATAGGTTTGTTTTGCAACATCCACACAGTGCCTGGTGCCAAATAAGCTTTCCAACAATGTTAGCTGTATTGTTGTTAATATTTCCTGCCTATTCTGGCTCATGTCCCTTGCTTGAATGAATGTGCATTGTTTATTTATCAAAAAAACAGGTTGACTGGGACATAGGAATTGACATATTTTTAAAGATCATGATTTTTAGGGTTTACACAGATAGCAAAATTGACAAAGAAAAGAAACCAAACACCTTAATGGGGCAGTCCTTGTATTTCTTGCATGTGTTTATGATGAAATACAAAATGTGAGCTAATTCTTACAGCACTGTTGTATATGCCTGGACTAAGTTTTCCCTGGAAGTAGGTTTGATTATATCTATTATACAGATAAGGAAGTTATGATCTTTTTCTTTCTAAGATATTATCAGATAACTATAGAGGTAGACATTAAACCATGTGCTTCTCCAGACCATTTTGTGTCCTCAGCATTGTAATAAAGGCTTCACTTGTCTTCCATCAAGTTCAGCATCTTTGCCAGGAGGGAAAAAAATAGAAACAGGGCTCTTAACTTTTTCTAATCTGTTAGATTAATTGGAAGCACCAGGCATAATGTGCCTAGTACATACTAAAGGCTCAGGAAATTTTTGTTGAATATAAATATTAATCAGATTGGGTGAAAAATAAAAAGATGACACAGAAAAGCAGTATTAGGTGCTGGGCTCAGCCTACTTCCTATTTTTTAAAAAAAGTCTGAGGTCACTAAAGATTTTATTAGCATAGCCCAGCAATTTTCATCCTTTTTCATCTCATGGCACACATGAACTGATTACAAAAATTTTGCAGTATACCCCAAAATATATTTTTTCCTGATTTGACCAAAAAATTGTTATAATTTTGATTCATTCATACCAGATGGCTATTGTTGTGTTGGCTGTTGTAATTATTTATTTGACAGTCAAATGGGAAAGGAGGTCAGTGCCCCTAAGTAGTCAGGAATTTGCATGTTTTAAAAATTCTTGTGGCATACTGGTTGAAAATCACTGGCATAGCCTATTTATACAGACTAAAGGTTGGAATCTGAGGACCTAAGGTGAAGGAATGTCCTTTGTGTGTTGCAGGGAATAAACTCTAGTCTGTGCAGTTTAGTTATCTACAGAAATGTTTGCTTTCCACCAGGTACCCCCACAGCCCAAAAAGCTCCTGGTTATGTCCTTGTGTTGGGTTGATTAGTTCAGTCTCAATGAAGAAAAACTGTGTGCATTAAAATATACAAACCATAAATTGGAAGGTGTAGCTGCTCCTGTTAAGTCATCAGTATTGTATTTTAAAGCTAGATCTGACTGATACTTGTTTTTTTCCTTTAGCTCATGTAAGTAAGAGTTGATGTAAAGTAAATGCCATTTAACGATAATGGGGGAGAAAGTAGGAAACCTGATTGTGTAGGGCATCTAACATGCTGCATTTGGGGGAGATTTCCTCTCCCTTTTCCCAACGACAGAAAAAAAATTATTTCTTCTGGAAGAACTTCATTATGATACGGCACTTATTGGCCATATCAAACCTGAAAGGTGCCAGTTAAATGGTAATTTGATAACTAAGTATTTTCTTCATGGTTTATCATGCCACAAAATGAAGAGTCTTAAAGAGATCATTATAAATAAAATATACAATATAAATATAAATAAAATACATAATGTACATATGTAGTAAAGTATTACTATAAATATAAACATATAAAATATATAATGTAAATATAATAAAATAATATAAAACAAACATATAAATACCGATGAGTCTATACTGATATAAATAAATAATTGAATAAGTAAGCAGATAGAATAGACAAGCCTTATATGTCGAAGAATTCCAAATGATTTTTGTGATAATTCCCTGAAAGGAGGTGAAACGTAATTGCCCATTCCTTAAATGGACTGCACATAATGACTTCCTTCCAAAGAGTACAGTATGGAAAGTGAAAAATAAATATATTTAACGTGGAGAAATCTGCCAAACAGTACTTCAGCCAGATGATTAAGTTAACATGAATAATGATAAATGTGATCCGGATGCGATGTAATGAAAATGGCAGCATTGATGAGAAGCAGCAGGCTAGAGCGGGGGCTGGGCAGGGACTGGTCTTGTGGGTGAAGCAGCAGCAGCAGCAGCAGCAGCAGCAGCAGCGGTGGGGCAGTGGTGGCTCAGCAGGCAGGTTCAGGTTTCTGGGGCCAGCTATGGCCATGACCCTGCTGGAGGTGAACAACTGTGTAATCAAGGAGATGCTCATGCTCAACTTCAAGAATGTGGCCACCGGCAACAAACCAGAAACGACCGGCAACAAACCAGAAACGGAAGTAGTAACATTTGCAGACTCTGATGGTTCTCTATCATATTTCAAATCCTAACAGAGACAAACAAAAATGATGGTCAGTATCTCTTTGAAATTCTACAAGGAACTTAAGGCATGTGTTGCTGATGAGTTACTAAAGAAAGTGTATGGGAGTTGGTAAATCCAGAATCAGGATACAATGTGTCTTTGCTCTAGAACCTTCAAAATCTGCCTGCATCCAATCAGGCTGGCATATTGAAATGAAATTGTTTTGCTTATGTCTGTAAGAAATACTGCCAGTTCCAAGAAGAGGGCAAGGAAGGTGAGAACAGGGCAGCCATCCATTATACAGATGATGAGACCACGTATGTTGAGTCTAAAAAGGGCATAGTCATGATAGTTTTAAGCACAGTGTTTAAGGATAACAACAATGTGGTCATTGAAAAGGTGTTCAATCCAGGAGTTCAAAGGACACAGAGCCAGCCGCACAACCCCACAGGTCCTCTTTAGCCACGGGGAACCTCCTCTGGAGCTGAAAGACACCGATGCTGCTGTGGGTGACAACATCGGCTATATTACCTTTGTGCTGTTCCCTCACTATACCAACACTGGTGCTCAAGACCACACCATCAACCTGATACACATGTTCCAGGACAGCCTGCACTACCTCATCAAGTGCTCTAAGGCCTATATTCATATACGTATGCAGGCAAAAACATCTGACTTCCTCAAGGTGCTGAACTACACACACCCAGATGCTGAGAAAAAAATAAACGAAAACAATTATAGGCAAGACGTTTTCATCCCTGTAACTCCTGGTAACTAGAAGAGGAAGCAGCTGGCAAGTGAAGGCTGGAACACTTGCTACTGGATAATTGTAGCTCTTCATCTTGCACCTCTTCAGTTTCTTAAGGGATTCTCCATTTTGGTTCCATTTTGTACATGTTTGGAAAATAATCTGCAGAAATGAATTATTCTTGCAAGGACTTCATAGTTACCAAGAATTAAAAATAAAGGAAAAGAAAAAAGAAAAATCCACTTGATCAACTTAATTCCATTTCTTTATCTTCCCCCCACCTCACTCCCCTTCCCTTCCATCCTCCTTCCAAGCTCTTTTGCTGTGCAATACATTACTAATAATGAGTTACAGGATAATGCAGTCTTCTTTTAAAATATATTTTATTGATTATGCTATTACAGTTGTCCCATTTTACCCCCTTAACTCCCCTCCACCCTGCACACCTTCTCCTGGCCACATTCCTCCCCTTTGATTCATGTTCATGTGTCATATGTATAAGTTCTTTAGCTTCTGCATTTACCATCCTATTCTTACCCTCCCCCTGTCTATTTTCTACCTACCACCTATGCTACTTCTTCTCTGTACCTTTTCCCCCTCTCTCCTCCTCCCACTCCCCTGTTGCTAACCCTCCATGTGATTCTGTGGTTCTGTTCCTGTTCTAGTTGTTCACTTAGTTTTTGTTTTTGTTTTACATGTGGTTTTTAATAATTGTGAGTTTGCTGTCATTTTACTGTACATGTTTTTTATCTTCCTTTTCTTAAATAAATCCCTTTAACATTTCATATAATAAGGGCTTGGTGATGATGAACTCCTTTAACTTGACTTATCTGAGAAGCACTTTATCTGCTCTTCCATAGTAAATGAAAGCTTTGCTGGATAGAGCAGTCTTGGATGTAGGTCCTCGCCTTTCAAGACTTGGGATACTTCTTTCCAGATACTTCTTGCCTGTAAGGTCTCTTTTGAAAAATCAGCTGACACTCATGTGGGCACTCCTTGGTAGATAACTCTCTCCTTTTGTCTTGTTGCTTTTAAGGTTCTCTCCTTCTCTCTAATCTTGGCTAAAGTAATTGGATGTGCCTTGGTGTGTTCCTCCTTGGGTCCACCTTCTTTGGGATTCTCTTAGTTTCATGGACTTCCTGGAAGTCTATTTCCTTTGCCAGAATGGTAAAGTTCTCCTTTATTATTTGTTCAGATAACTTTTCCATTTGTTGCTCTTCCTCTTCCCCTTCTGGTACCCCTATAATTTGGATGTTGGAACGTTTAAAGATGTCCTGGAAGTTCCTAAGCCTCTCCTCATTTTTTTGAATTCTTGTTTCTTCATTCTTTTCTGTTTGGTTGGTTTTTTCTTTCTTCTGGTCCACTCCATTGATTTGAGTCCCAGTTTTCTCCCCATCACTATTGGTTCCCTGTGCATTTTCCCTTATTTCACTTAGTATAGCCTTCATTTTTTCATCTGATTTGTGACCAAATTCAACCAATTCTGTGAGCAGAACTGTGCATCTGATAATAGGTTGGCTATCTCTTGGTCACTTAGTTGTATTATTTCTGGAGCTTTGATCTGTTCTTTCATTTGGGCCATTTTTTTTTGTCTTGACTCGCCTGTTACTAGTGAGGGGCAGAGTCTTAGGTGTTCACCAGGGCGGGGCAACACACATAGCTGTGTTGTGACACTGTATGTGGGGCAAGGGTCTGAGAGGGAACAATGACACTTGCTCCGCTCTCTGCTGGATTTCAGTCACTTCCCATGCTTCCCCAAACAAATTGGGCCTTTCTGGTGCTGATTCCCATGTGGGTGGGTTTGTGTATATTCTAGGACCCCATGGGACTCTCCATCAAACTCTCCTGTGAGGCTGGGAGTTTCTCCCTGCACCTCACCCCCCCAGGGGTTTTCAGTCAGTGGTTTGAGGGTTTATTTCCCTGCTCTGGGACACTCAGTTGCAGGGTCTGTCTTGTTCCCCAGTTTCGCCTGGTTAATCTGTGCGCAAATGTGGGACCACCTGATCCGCCAGCCACCACTTTGCCGCCCTTCCAGCCGCCTGACTCCGCCCCTCCTACCAGTCTGGATGAATGTGTCTACTTTAACTCCTTGGTTGTTGGACTTCCATACAGTTAAATTTTCTGTCAGTTCTCGTTGTTTTTTGTTTCTAAATTGTTATCCTTATTTTGTTTGTATGAGGAAGCACAGTGTA
>PVKM010031862.1:0-16648 GCA_004027735.1 Carollia perspicillata | reverse complement strand
GGCTGATAAGCCCCCGCTTCTCTGGGTTGCCAGGAGAGCAGGCCACACCCAGTCAATATTGGAGGAAAGACAGCACAACACACCCGCCTCTGTCAGCTGCCAACGGTGCCCCCTTAGGAGCAGAGCTCGGAGCCACCGCAAGCCCAGGAGCAATGGGCATTCCTGTCAGGGCTTCCCAGCCCTCCTCGAGGCCAGCTCCGTGCTTCCAGAACGCCCCTCCATCCGGCTCAGTTTCGGCTTTTCCCACACCTCCCTGCCCTCCTCCCACTACGAGGGTCCCACTTCCATGCCTTGGCCAAGGCCCACCTGTCCGTGTGGATGCAGTCCTGGCTCTTCTCAGACAACACAAGGCCTGCAGTTGCCACCCAGCCCCCGGCGAGGCTGCCCTCCCAGGCTCGTCCCGGCCTCAGCTAACCTGCACTCATGAATGCACTCCGATGCCCGAGGCCTGCAGCGTGCCCAGGCCAGCTCTAAGTGTGTCTTGCCATGAGCAAGACTCCCCTGTGACTACAGAGCTTAAAATTCCAGAATGGGGGGCCGGTAATAAAGACATAAGCAAGTCATAATAAGGCTTATTAGATGGCAATAAATGATGCAGAGAATAAATCAGAGAAATGGAACTAGGAAACGGGACGGGTGACTGTGTACAGTAACCGGGGAGACCTTTCTGAGGAAGTAACAGGCGAGTGGAGACCTGCAGGAGTAGGGCCTAACCCTGGAGTTTGTGATGGCTTTAAAACGTGTTCACGGATTCTTTAACACTCCTGCCATCAGAAGGTGGCGTCTGATTGCCTCCCCCTGAATGTAGGACGGGCTTAGAGACTCACTTTTAAAGAACACAATAAATTATGGAGAATAGAGTAAATTAGGGGAAGTGGTAATGTGGGACTTCTAAGAGCAGGTCACAGAGGCAGCTTCTGCCCCACGCTGTTGAACGGGCCGCCCCAAGGGAAGCGGGCTGTGCGGAGGGCCCGATGGAAAGCCGAGCCGAGGCCTCCTGCCGACAGCCAGCGCCAGCCGGCCGTGGGAGCGGGCCACCTTGGAAGTGGATTTAGCCCCAGTCAAGCCTCCAGGTGAGACTGCAGCCCTGGCCGGCATCTGACTGCAACCACAGGAGAGAGGGTGAGCCAGTCCCCCGGCCCAATTCCTGAATCACAGAAACCGAGACACAATTACTGACTGCTTCCTGTCGTTTGAAGCCACAAAGATTGGGGTAACGTGTTGCATTTTCTCAGGCACCAGGCTCCTGCAGCCAATGCATCAGGACTGTTTTTAGGGCTCAGGGTGAACGCATCTGATAAGCCCCCTGCTCCTTGGGGCTGCCAGGCCAGCAGGCCACGCCCACTCAGTGTTGCAGGGAGGACAGCAAAACACAGTCACCTGATCCTAGGCAGAAGGAACAGTGAGGTCGAACTGTCAGTGTACACAAGGAGCAGCAAGCAGGGGTGAGCGTGACGAGAGGGGAGATCAGAGCCCAGGTCTTCGTAGGGGCGGGAAGCCTCCTGAGCAGAAGAGTGGTTGGTCCGGCTTGCATTTCAGAAAGGTCACTCCGCCGGCTGAAGACACGAGACAATAGGGAGGGAAGGGCAGAGAGGGGGAGATGGTGCCGTGGGCGGTGATGGAGGCGGTAGGTCGGGCGCTGGTGTACCTAGAGGGCAGAGCCTGCGTCCTTTGTGCTGGTTCAACGTGGGATGCAAGAGACCATGAGCGGCGGGGGGCGGGTCCCAGCAGACCCTGAGGCGTCGGGCCTGAGCCACGGGCCAGGTGGCGGCACTGCTGCCGAGGTGCGGAGACGGTGAGGTGACGCGGGGAGCGGACTCCTGGGGAGATCTAACCGCTCCCCTGGGATGGTCCGTTTGCCACCCTCGCCGCACCTCTTGCTCCTGTGCATTGTTACTGTTTCACTGCCTTCTCTCGCACTAAACGGTGAGGCTTCCGGCCCCTGTGCCTGCCGCTTAGGAAACACTCAGCAACATTTGTTCAATGAATAAATGAGAGAGCGCACGTACGTATTGGCTGGAGAGAACATTTGTTTCGGAAAGCTAGACGGGGCTTTTGAGATGCTTTGAGCTAATCCCTTTATGCTGCAGTTGGTGGAAGTAAACTAGCCCAGGCCTCACTACTCAGACGCCTCCATCAATGCCCTGTCTAGTCTACCCGCCCCCGCTTAGAAAAGCGATCAGCAAGTGTCGATGCGTGCGTGTGGCCCGGCAGGGCACGGGGCTGTTCACACATGGGAATGGCATCTCCGACTCTCTGGGGCACTACAGGGAGCCAGAGGCGACCCTGCGACAGGCACACACCATGAGCTGATTGATGTGAGGAACTTGGCGGTGGATAAAGACACGGCAAGTAGTCCTGGCCTTGGGCAGAAGGGCTCAGTGGCAACTGGTGCTCACGGAGGGAGGAGGGACAGGGGCTACCTGCAGGTCAGAGGTGGCGGATGCTACCACCAGGCACACTGGGCACGGGGCTGGGCTGAAGACAATGGCTCACCCACCACTGCCTTGGGCAGGGCACGGCACCAGGGGTGGGGAGGCACGGCAACGCTTTGATAAGGACGGGTATAATGGAGACACAGCAACTTACAACGTGACCCCCCCCCCCCCGAGGTGGACACTGTCCTTTTTGCCGGTAGCACTGGCTTCACCTTCCCAGTGTGGCATCCCCACCTGAGATTATAAAACCAAACGGAACGTAATTCGCTCTACCAGGCAGGGAGTGGTGGGGCACTGAAGAAAGGGCTGCTCCATACTAACATGTGCCACCTCTCGGGATGTTGCAACGCTGTCTTCTCAGCTTTCTTCAAACTGAGAGAAACCCAGGGAGCAGCGTGCTGTATAGTCTGGGGTTTCCCAAACCTGGCCTCCAAGGGGCTTTGAAAAATACAGATTCCTAGTCCCCACCTTAGCTGTGATGAATACATCAGAGTCTCAAAGGGGTGAAACACAGAGTTTGCGTCTTAAAGAAACATCCAATTATTCTGCCTCCTATTGGACACTGAAGAAAATCCAAACTGATTACCAGGACTGAGAGGCTCTGCTACAGACCCCATTTCCTGCGCCTCTGCCTTACTCTGCTCTGGCCATGTGGCCCCCTTGCTGCTCCTCAAATGGAACTGGGTCTTTACTCAGGGCCATCGCTCCTTCTGTTCCCTCCACCTGGCATGCTGTTCCTCCAGTGCTTCGCATGGCTGGCTCCTTCCTTTCATTCCAATGCCCCCTTCTCAGAGCCTCCTTGGCCCCCTTATGAAATCGCACTTTTTGCCAGCGCCGTCACGACAGCTCATCATGGCTTCCTCCAGAGCACTTGCTACCGTTTGAAATGACTGTCTTACATGCTTACTTTCTAAGTGTTGGTCTTCCGGACTAGCAGGTAAGCTTCAGAAGAGTGGGAACTAGTTTCTTTTTTCACCACTGAATTCCCAGAGACACAGTGCCTGACAGAGGGTGCCTTTTTGCTCAATAACCATTTGTTGAATGAATGCATGCATGAAGGAATGAATGAATTCTGATGACCGACCCAGCACGAAAACCCTGGGTCAGAGCCAACCTCTCCTCACATATCAGCGGAGGTCCAGGGCGGAGGACAGTGGGAGGCCAACCCCCTTTGCCTGACTTCAGCTCAGCACCCTTGCAGTGTTTTAAGAGAAACTCCATGTTCCATCTTTGCTGAGCAGGACGGGCAGCTGCCCTGTCTTTCACCACACGGCCCTTCAAAGTTGCATTAAAAAATATACTTAAAAGAAGGCAAGATCTTCAGGGGATGGCTGACACAGTGGAATCAAGGGCCCGCATGCACCACTTCACAGAGGGAGGGAGGGAGCCGTGAGTGCTGAATTCCACAGGGCCTCCCCACTCAGCTCCTGCTAATCAGCGACCTGGAGCTTAGTTGCTGCTCTCCGTAGTCATGGCAACCAGCAGATTTATAGCCTCTGATAAGAACCAGAGCTGAACTTTCTGCAAAACTCTCTGAGATGCCTGACTCCCCAGCCGCTTCCCTGCTTCGTGGCTGGGTGCAGGTCCTGGTGCCCCCAGCACTGAACTGTTTAACGGCTCTTGGGCGATCAGAATGGAACAATGTGGCAGGAGAGTGGGGAGTAGGGAGGGCCCCCAGCCCCAGCCCCAGCCCACCTCTGATGGTGTGGGGGTAACTGAGGCCTCAAGAGGTAAGGGGACTTGCCCAAGGCCACCTGAGAGGTGACTCATGTTAGAACTGCAGCTGGAATGGTGGTCTTTTGACCCCCAGTCAAGTGCTCCTCCCACGTCACTTGATCATAGCAGCAGCTGGCATGTACCACCACCTGCTCCATGCAATGAACACGGGAGGCAAAAAAAAAAAAAAGTACAGACTAGGAAGGGAGACAGGGGCTGGGTCCTTCACAGCCATGTGACAGGTGCTTCCCACGCCCCAATGTGTGTGTGTCTCGCCGGGGGTCTTGTTCGAATGCAGGTGCTGACTGAGCAGGTCTGGGGTAGCGCCCGAGCCTCTGCATTTCTAAGCAATTCTCAGATGCTGTTGCTGGTTCCCGGACCACACTCTGAGTAGCCAGCCTGCAGAGTTTACAAAGGATTTGGACTTGACCCTGAGGGCTGGCCCAGCCAGACAAGCACAGCCCTGTAGCATGCTGTCTCTACAGGCAATCGATAGGAATGGGTGAGGTCAGTTCTCAAGGCTGGGTGTGTGTGAGTGTGTGAACAGGTGTGTATGTGTGTGTGGTAAATACTCTTGTACATCAAAAATTGCTCTGTTCCCAAGTTTAGGTCAAAGGACAAAGGAACCATATGGAGAAAAATAAACTCTGCTTTTCTTACCCAGCTCAGCCAAAGAGGCCGGGCCCCCAGCCAGCCTGGGTCTTGAACTCTCGTCACAGAACACGTCCACCTGCTGCCCTCCCATCGACCCCACACCCACCCCACCATCTCTCCCTCCACAGGCTGGCCTGTGGGTTGCCTGTTTGCCGAGCAAGGAACCAAAGTGCTGGGAGGCAGACGGCCTTCGGTTCTTGGGACTGCCTGACATGCAGGCTGCCCCACCTTGGGACATGGCTGAAGTCCAAAATGCTTTGGTTTTCCACTTGGACGGTTGCAAACAATGACGCTGAGCAAGTGCCCAGGCCCTGGAGCCTCAGCGACCTGTTTCCGGCCCTGATCCCGCCACGCTGTGTCACCACGGGCAGGAACAGCATCTCTTGCTCCAGCCCAGGACCTCTGAGTCAGTTGGAATTGGGAGGGCTCATTGCTGACTATGTTTCCTTGGCGTGGGAAAAGCTGTGCTGGGTGAGTCTCTTTGGGGCGTCATTACAGCCACTGCCAGAGGAGGAGCCAAGTGAACCGGGTCTGCTGGGGGCAGGGCAGAAGCCCACTGGAGAGGAAACCTTCAGCCCGGGCTAGGAGGAGCCTCGGTTCAAGAGCTCAGAGAGTAAAGGCTGGTCGGTCCCCAAAAGTGCTGCCAGGGACCCTTCTCCATTCAGTCACGGATTCAACGAACATTGATCGAGTGCCACTGTATGTGGGCACTGTTCTAGGCACTGGAGACGTATCAGGAAATACAGCAGGAGGAAATCCCTGCCTGGGGAGCTTGCATTCTGGGGTGGGCGGAGGCAAGAGGCAAGCAGAAAGTTCACAGAATTAAGTGGTGAACCTGTAAGTTATGGGAAGGCGATGGGTACTCTAAGGAGAGAATTGAAGTGGGATAAGTGGGAAGGGAGCTGCAACTTTAAACGGGGTGAGACAGAGACGGTCTCAGTAGGAAGGTCACACTGGAGCAAGGCGTGAAGGTGACGGGGGCGTGAACCGTGTGCGCGCCCGGGAGACCAGCCAACAGGCACAGCGCACGGCCAGTGCAAAGGCCCTGGGGTAGCAACATGCTAGATGCACTGGGGCTAGAACTGAGGGAGCAGGGGGAGAAGGGAAGGGGGTGGTATCGGAGAGGTGATGAGGGACCAGAGAGCACGGACCCTCTGCTAGGCGAGGGCAAGAACTCGGCTTTTCCTCCGAATGAGATGAGAAGCCGTGGCAGGGTTCTGAGTGGGGAAGAGATCTAATGTGACTTAGGTCTTCAGAGTGTTTCTGGCAGCTTGCCGAGCTTCGACAGCGAGGGAGTGGATTCAGCCCAGGAAGACCGGAGCACAGGGGAAGGCGACGACTCCCCGATGGGGCTGGGACCGGTGTTCTGGCTGCCGCGGCGGGCGAGGGGGTCAGGTTCTGGACACCTATGGAGGCTGCAATCAGCAGCATTTGCTCCTGGCTCGGATGTGGAGTGTGAAAGAGAGGGGTCAAGGGTGCTGCCCAGGATTTTGGTCTGAGCAGCCTCCAGGAGGAAGTTGCCAATTAGTGAGCCTGGGTTGGCGGCCGGTGGAAGACGGCATGTTGGAAAGGTCCTCTGGAGCCCAGTTTTGGACATACTAGTTTCAGATGCCAATTAGACAGCCGTGTGGAGTCGGCAGGTAGGCAGTTGGGTACTTGAGACCGGAATTCAGAGAAGACACCAGCCCTGGGAAGTGCACCCGAGGTAAGGAGATGTTAATATTCAGACCGTATTTAAACCCAGGAGAGTGGACCATCGGGGCAGTACCTGCTGACAGTAGGATGGAGTACCTGGCTAGAGTGAGGCATGAACCTAAGAGGTAGGTAAATCCTAATGGCATTGTACCGGTGGGATTTGGGGTAATGGGACGACTCAATGGAAGTATCCCGGCCATGTGGGCTGGCTCTTAAAATATACCCATCTAGTGTCTGACGCCTCCCATTCATCCATTTAGATGCAACGATTCACTAATTGTTTATGCGTTCACTTATCCATATATTCGTCAGCTATTCATTCACTCACTCATCTGCTGGGTGACCTCGGGCAAGTCTCTTCTCCTCTCTGGTGGAATCGCCAGCCACATGCACCGCGCAGGGCCGCTGGAGGATGGACTGGTGCGGTGCGTGTCTGGCGCTTAGATAGCTGCTGGCACATGGCAGCACCGGAAGCGCCCACACTTTCCAGGAACGGGCCACACTGTTCTCCAGCCTCACTTGGAGAGCTTGCCTCTGGAGACTCGCATACTGCTGATTCTGATCCTTTCCACAAACAGCCAAGGCAAGGGATGCTGGGAAGGGGAAGGGCGGGGAGGCTGAAGTGCCCTTGAGTGTCCGGGAGCTCTGGGGCCTTGGCTGCCCACTGCCAAGCTGAGTGGCTACTTCGGAACCTAGCAATGGTCCTTTCCCACTCCATGCTGTGTCCCAGCTTCTTTCTCTCCCCCAGTAGCCCGGGGGTGAATCTGTGTCCCATTGTCCTCCCAGCATTACCCACTGGGCCCTGTGGTCAGCTAGGGAGCAGGGCTTCTGAGCTTATGGTACAGTTGGGCTTTCATGCTCCTACTCGTGTTCATGTACACGCGTGCGCACGCACACACACACACCCCCCTCCTTCTCTAGGCAGAGGTCTGGAAGAAAATTCCTAACAAGCGGAGAGCAAGCTGCCACTCAAATCTGCAGAGAGGACAGAACAGACAAGCCACAAATCTCGATGGCAGGCGGGGAGCTCCTGAGGTCTGGGCTCGTTAGTTTTAAAATAACACAGCAGGGAAATGAGATAAAGGGCTTCCGCAGGGGAAGCGGCTCGACATTTCACCTTACACTTGCTGGAACCACCTGAGGGGCCCGTCTCTCCTCCGGGGTTACAGAAACAGAGCCTGCCCGCTGGGGCGGCGGCTGCATTACCAGATCGCAGAGTCGGAACTCGTCAGAGCTGGGCCAGCCCTTGGAGGACACCGAGCCCACACCTGGAGAAGCTGAGGTCCAGAGAGGTCGGGTGCTACACCCACGGGCGCTCTGCGAGCCAGGGGCTGAGCAGGGACCACCGCCTGGTTCCCCTGCAGCCATAGTGGCTGCTGCGGGTCAGATCCCAGGTTGTGTGAGTGCGGGCTGCACATGCTGCACAGGTACCCCCTTCTAGAAGGTTCTGTCCACTTCTGGGTTGGGGAGAGGAAGATCAGCCCACCACCAGTGAGTACATGACAGAGGCTTACAAAAGATCACCCCCTTCCTTCAAGGTAGGACTAATTCTAAGGTGCAATTCACATTCCAGCGCTCCCCACGCTCAGCCCGCTTCTCCTGAGAACATTCCCTTGTGCCCTGGATAAGGCCTTAGTTTCCCTGTGGAATGTTAACGCAGATGTTAACATTACCTGCCTCATGAGGTAATTGTAAAATCCTTAGCACATTTCCCAGTCACACAGGAAGTGCTCAATATATGTTATTTGATGATGAGGAGGATGATGGTAATGGCAGCAGAATGAATGGAGAGTTTGTTCCACTGCAACTCCACCAATGAGCAGAAAACTCTCAGAAGACTCCGCCCCTGCAGCGCCAGCACCAATCACCAGCGAGTTCTCCCATCACACCCTTTCCATTCGCCCTCCCTTAGGCTTGTCCCAGAGGCCCCATCTTTTGCCATTATCGTCATTCTCTGACAAAGGCTTCCCTGTGGGAGAGAGGGATCTCTGGAGAGAGCGGACCGTCTGGCTTGACGCAGAAGTGGCCATTTCTCAACGCCAGCCCAGGCATCCAGCTGTCCCACCTGTAGGAAATGGCTCCTCCACGGTAATTCTATTTGAGGAGTTGATGGGAAAGGCCTGTCCTTCCACTGGGAATTTTATCTGCCTTGTAACAGTCAAGCCCCCGCACCACAGGACTGTGGGTTATTGGAGGGCTTTATCGTTATCGGGCATTCAGCTTCATGATTATCTCCCTCCAACTCTGATGGGCTCCCCTGGGCTCCCCTGGGCTCCAGGAGGATTTGCCAGGGGCCGGGGGCGGGGGGCTGGGGGGACGGGGGGAGGGGGGTTGTGGCAGGAACAGACTAGGGGGTCTCAGGACAGCCCCTTCCCACCACATGGGCGGAGGTCTCTCTAAGGCCCGTGGTTTTCAGTGTTGACAACGGGCAGCCACTGAACAGCCAGGAGCCACCAGGAGCTTTGGAATGGGGCGGACCAGAGTTCAGAAGCCGGTTCTGCCATTTTCGAGCTGTGCTCTTGGACAAGTCACTTCATCTCTCTTCTGCAAAATGGGGTTAATGACAGTGTCCAGCGTGGAGAGACGACGCTCGTAAAGCACTTAACACCCTTCCTGGTGCCGAGTAAGCGCTTAATCAACGTGCGCTGCCATCGTGATTGTAATTACTCATTGTAAACAGGCTTTAGGACAGAAGCTCCCAACTTGTCTCTTTGCTCGAGCTGGCCCCCCTCCGTTCTCAGGGCCCTCCCTTTCCTTCTGTGCCAGGAGAGGCTTCCCTCGCCCTTCACGGCTCGGCTCGGCACAACCACCCCGCCTGCTTTTTCTGACCCCCACCACCCCGTTCTCCATAGGACTGAATTCTTTACTCCATCATGTTCCCACATCCCTCTAGCATATTGCAGCATGACCTTGAGCAAGGCCCCTCACCTATGTAAGCCTCGGTTTTCTCATTGTTAAAATGGGTATAATACCTTATGCATTGAGGTGGCTGTGGCAGGTAGACATCTGTTAAGCTAAGCACAATGTCCATTACTATAATTGTAATTGCAATTACTATTGAAAGGGGCTTGGTGGCTCCTGTGTGACCAAGAATTTCTGCTTGGTGAGTGGTCTTATGCATTATCCTGTCCCAGTCATCTTCGAGGAGGGCACAGCTCCCAATCCGCCTGGAGTGACTTGAGATCCTGATGGCAGGGGATTGGCCCCAACGACCGCTGAAGAGCCTGTCCAGTTCCAAGGTTTTTCTGAGTCAGATTCTTCTCTGGGTCTAAGTCATCCCCATCTTTTTACTTCTTTCTGAACGCATCAGGGGTGGTGCGGCAGGGCCTGTGACCTGACACATAGCTCCTCAGCCCCCAGTTGAAGGATGAGAGCCGTCACCTCCAAACGCAGCTTCTGGGCTCCTAGGCTGACGCCCAGGCGTGCGGCCTCCCCTCTACTCGCCGTGTCAGAGTAGAGGGACCTCACGTTAACGGAGCACCAGCAATGTGCCTAGAACCTCCTAAGACACTTAAAACCCATTATTTCATTCAGGTCCCCTAATAAGCCCTTGGAGTAGATATTGCAAGGGTTGCTTCTAGATGAGAACAAAAGAGGCTCTGAGAGGTGTAGTGACTTGCTTAAGGACACACAGCGAGCAAGTGAGCGAGCCCAGAGCTCTCAAGGAAAGGTGGCTGCGTGCCCCTGGTCCCCAGACCGAGAGTGGCCACACAGCCCAGACTGTGTCCACACAGCTGGTGGGGTAACGATGCCCCTTTCTGCTGCGGACCTCGTCTCCGCCACCTCCACGCTGCCCGGCGCTCCCCGTCTTCTCCCTATTCCCCTGCCCGCGCCCGGCTCCCTGGCTGCCGGCTGCACAGTCTATTGACAATCAATCAGCCAGCTTGCTCCGACAGCTAAAAAACACCCCGTCGACCAATCTTCCCTCCAGCGCCTTTCCGCAGACCATGAAACCTCACTAATTTGGAATTTGCAATGATTTCTGACACAGAACCTGCATTTCTCATTCCCGCGAAAGAAAAGTCTGAATGGAATGTCACCGCGCGGACCCCTGGGGGCTTCTCAGCGAGGTCCTGGCAGCCAGAGCGCCCTCTTCCTACTGCTTTCCCTCTTGTTCCTTATCCTGGCTCCTCCCACCTGCATCCTTGTTTATGTCGGCAGGTAACTGACAGCACCATTAAATATGCTAATACCGCTGCTAATAATAACAGTGGCTATTCGTGGAGCGCCAGCCCTGTGCTGAGCGCTGTCCTAAGTGTTCTGCATCTGTTTGTTCTTCACAACATTTACCTGAAGCTGGTGCAGTGATCAACCCGCTTCACCAGCGAAGAAACGGAGGCAAGATGGGGGTCCTGATAAAAGGTGGTGGGCATGGAATTTGAACCCAGACAGTTTGCCTCCAGAATCCATGCCCTGCACCACAGAGTCTCTTGGGGCTGGGCACCATGGGGGTCGCTTGTGGATCCTCTGAAGCCCAACAGCGCCTCCTGCTTTGGGATTCTGAGAGCACCGGGAGATGGGACAGGAAACCATCGTGACCTTCCATCGTGCTTAGCAGGTGTGGAGACCCAGCAACTGGAAGTCGTGGAAGGCTGCCTGGTGAATTCTGTCCCCAGGATCGCTACGGGGTGGGAGGCACAGAACCTTCCAAAGAAACGGGTGGCAAGGTGAGAAGGTGCCTTCCTAGGTTCAAAATCCTGTGCGAGAGGGTTGGTTGCCCTTGACCATCTAACCAGGGCTCTGGTTTCTTCCTACAGACTTTTTGCTGTATGCCAGTGGCAGGGATGGGAAACACACGACTGGAAAGCTAGGTGCTGTCCCACTCACCCCTTTCCTGTGCAAAGGCCCTGGGGCATCCTTTTGTATAAGCCCAGCGGCATGGACTTGCCTTTGTGGATTTGCACCAGAGCACCATTCTTTACCTGAAAGGGGGGTGTTGGCCGCTTGGGTGACCTTGGAATAAAACTTGAGTTATATTCCAAAAAATAAAAGCCGTAGCATTAAAAAAAATCATCAGTATGGCTTGATTCTACCACTTACCAATGAACCTGTTTTGCTGGTAGGGTATATAGGCACAGCCTTTGTTGCCTTTATCAGCCTCCCTGGTGGTGGGACCCGAGGCCTAGCCAAGGGTGGGGGGCCCAGCAGGATTGGCACGAAGGTCTTTAGACTAGTCCAGCACTATGTCCATGACGAAACTGCCTCCCTAGGAACAAATATTGTGGTCACACCTTTACTTATGTTCACCTGAGACCATCCACATGAATGTGTAGTGTTCGTCCAGGTGTGTGTCTAAGATGGGGTGGACCCTGGACCTGGATGTTCTCAACATCAAGATGTGTCATGCAGCAGGGCCACTTATGTCTAGGGTGGTCACATAAATCAGTGTTCAAACTGGGACACGTTGGGGATCAAAAGGGCACTGATAAGCCCCCAGGGTGTGTGGTCAGCCTGGCTGCCTCTCCTTTCTGACCTCGAGACTCTGGTGCCCAGCTCCCTCCTCTGGCTCCCCTCACAGAAATAGCACAGGCAGCTGAAACCCACCCTGTCCAAAACTCAGCACATCACTGAGGCCCCCACCGCCTGGCCTCCAGCTCCACCGGCTCCCCCCTTATCCAAGCGGCCACTGGCCCTCACCCTGGACCCTCTCTTTCTCTGACCCTCACATCCAGCGCACCAGCAAATCTCGGCCATTCGCACTTCAAGCACCTCAGCATCATTTCCGTCGCTCCATCTCCACTGTCCCCTCTCCAGTCCAAGCCGCCATCCTCTCTCACCGAGACAACACCACAGCCCCCAGACTCCTTATTCGCTCTGGCCCCGCCCGGCCCACTCTGCACGCAGCAGGCAGGGTTATTTCCCAAACGCAAAGTTGATCATGTCACGCCCTTCTACAGAGTCCCGAGAAGCAAGTCCAGCCTCTTCCGCTGGCTCTCACGACCCTCCGGGTCCATGGTGTCGGCTGACACATCCAGGTGTGTCATCCTCTTGGACATCCAACCACCTGAAGTCCTCCCAGGGCCCTAAACAGCCTCGCGCCTGACAGATGCAGCACGGCGGGCACTCAAGGGCATGGACTGGACCAGACATGCGGGTTTAAACCCTGGTCCTGCCGCTCTGACCGTGGGCGATTGCCTTCACCTCCCTGGGCCCCAGACCTGCGCCTGTAAGATGTGGATAAGCACAGTGCCTCCCTCACAGAGTTACTGCAGGGGTTAGCAGTGAATACATCATATGTGAAACTCTTGGAACAGGGCCCAGCACACAGAAAGTGCTCTGTTTACTGACTAAGACATGACGTCTCTCACCTTACGTCCTACTTTCCTTCTCGCCCTCTCTAGGCATTTCTTGAGCTTCTGCTCTGCTAAATATTCTTAGAGCACGAAGATGGGGCGGCTCAGCTCCCCCAGTCGTGCCCTTCTTCCGATGAAGCCCCTGGAGGAGAGCTGACCCACTCCAGGTCGTGGTGCCCGTGAGGGGCAGAGTGGTAAGTAGAACCTGGTACCCTGACATCCTGTGCCTCGGGCTGCGCTGACGAGGGCTCTCCCTGGACACCAGCCCCTGCCCACGCTGCTGGAGGCCCCGTGTGCGGCTGGCACCAGGGCCAGGTCGGCCTGGGCTGCTGTGTTCAGAGCTGGCAGCCCGGGAAGTCTCTGTCCCACCACAGCCCCGGGTGCGGTCACCAG
Source organism: Carollia perspicillata (assembly GCA_004027735.1). NCBI lineage: Eukaryota > Metazoa > Chordata > Mammalia > Chiroptera > Phyllostomidae > Carollia > Carollia perspicillata. The sequence goes on along the minus strand of PVKM010031862.1, from coordinate 3,459 downwards.
GCCAGGCCGGTTTGGCTCAGCATGTCGAATGCGTCCTTAGGCGCTGGAACAGTCTCAGGAAGAAAAGAGGATTTGCTTTTTGTTGCAGTTTTAAAAGAAAAGGGAGAAGTCACAAACACATTCTCCCTCTTGCCAGAGCGGTCCACTGGAGACCAATCAAATGTTTTCAGCCAAGGCCCATTCGGATCCACATTTCCCCAAACTGTATCAGCTGAAAGGAAGATGGGGAGACGGAGAAAGGGGCGATAAAGCTGGGGAGGGGTGGAATTATCCACAGTGGATGCAGGGGGGGCTCAGCTGCCTGTCCTTACACTTGGCAAAGAGAGGAGTGGGGACAGAGACTGGCCAGGGTGGGGGGCTTCTTCTTCTCCTGGTGGAGGGTCTTGGCGCGTGTTCTGAGGAGCAGCAGAGCTCTCAGAGACCCCCACGGAGAGCACAGTCCACTCTCAGTGAGTCCCGTGGACTAACAAGACAGATCCTGAGACCAACAAGCCATGACCAGCTCGCCCGCCAGAATGACGCAGTGGTTGTCGGCCACCGCGTGACTGGCGGGGCTGTCGTGATCAATGGTGAGCTCTGTCACGGATTCCTTACTAATGATTATTAAAGATGAACACTGGGGAGCAGTTTCCAATTAAAATAGACGTATGCATACATGAATCTTTGTCATCTCAGTGAAGGGCTGCTCGAAGTGGTAACCATGGAGTTGTCCTTGGCTGCGCTCTCTCCCACTTCTGGTCTGACCTGTCGGCAAACCTAGGTGCTCCCTTCAAAATGCGTCTAGAATCCAATCACTTCCCTCCTCCCATGTGGCTACCGGCCTGGTTCAGGGCCCCATCTTCTCTCACTTGCATTACTGCCAGCGCTCAATAGGTCTTTCCACTCCCACCCCTGCCCTCCTGCCGTCTGTTCCCCCAGAGGGCAGCGGGAGGGGTCCTGTTGAAACTCAAGCCAAGTCATGGCACTCGTCTCTCCAAAGCCTTCCAGTGGCTTCCCTAATGCCAATGCGGGGGCCAGCCCACCAGCCCGGCCCCTGTTCCTACTCTCCTCCCATGCCCTCCACCCCTGCCCCACAGGCCTTTCTGCTGTTTCTCTGACACACCCACACGATCCGACCTCAGCACCTTCGCACACGCCGTTTCCACCGCCTGAAACAGCTCCCTCCCGGTAGCCACAGGACCTCCTCCCTCATTCTCTTCAAGTCTCTGCCCAAATGTCACATTTGCAGTGACGTTTCTTCCTTGACAACCCCTTGTAAACCCTGCATGAAGCCACTACCCCTTCCCGTTGTATGTTATCTCTTCCTGCTTTATTTCTCTCGATAGTGTTTATTGCCTTGTAATGTAATGGAACTACTGACTACATATTTTGGGTTGATCGTGTGATTCCCTGCCCCCACTAGAATCTAAGTTTCATGAGGTCAGGAATTTGTTGTGCGTGTCCCTTTTGTTCACAGCTGTTTCCCAAGACCCCTGAACGGTGTCTGGTGCACAGTAAAGACCCAACTAACATTTGTGAAATAAATAAGAGAATGGACCCCAGATTCCTCCTGCTACAGAGCCCTTTAACCTAAGCTGTGTTCTGTTAAGCTTCCCTGAGCGGGAAAGAGAGGTGTGGCGTGAGGCTGCGTGCGGAGAATGTTAACATCATGTGACCGCGGGTCTGTGCAGGGGGTGGGGGGTGCACGTTCACGCATCTGATATGCGTCTGGACTGTTGAGGGAAGAAGAGGTTGAGAACAACAAGACTGATGTGCAGACTTTGGGGAACTGCGTGGCTGTTAATTGCTGTGTGGCTCTGGGGAAGTTGCCTGCCCTCTCTGAGAGGCAGCAGAGCAGCAAAGGGTCAGCCCTGCACCAAGAGCACTGGGGCTCGGGTCTCGATCCTGCCACCACTGGCTGAGTGACCTCGGTGAAAGAATTTAATTTCAAAGCTCCTGTCACCCCACGTCCTACACAGTGGAAAGAAGCCACTGGGTGGGGAGGACGGAGCATGTGACTGTGAGCTTTGGAACCGAGGTAGGGACTTGAATCTTGGCTCAGTCACTCACTAGCCATGAACTTCCAGTTCTTTACCTTCAACGGGGGGAGCCTGATGCCCCAGAAATGGTGTGAGGGTCAAGTGAGTTACCGGGTAGATAATGATATGGTAAAAATAATACGGCGTCAGATTTTAGTACTTACATCCCAGCCATCGTTCCAAGTTTAGATAAATTTTATCTACACAACTCATCTGATCATCATCAGAATGCTATCAAGACAACACTATAATTTCTCCTGTTCTAAAGATGAGGAAACTGAGGCACAACGGTGTTTAAATAATTCACTCAGGGTCACGGAGCAGAGCCGGGTTTCAAAGGTCTAAAACCAGCCCCTCTTCCCTCCTCTCTCTCTAGCCCCCAGTAACACCACCTGGTTCCTTAACATCCTGACCCTCTCACACCAGCTAGCAGAGGCCGGGTCTTAGGACCAACCGACACCCCACGTCTTGAAGCACCAGGGTTCTCCTGAGCATCTGAGTGGAGACAGGCACTAGCTAGCGGAATGTAGGTTGATTAAATCAAGGAGAAAAATCAATTAAATTTAAATAAAGAAAAAAGATTGGAAATCAGGCACAATGCCTTCTTAATTATAGCAACTAATCACTGGCTGAAAAAAAAAATAACTCCAGCACATTTCATTTCATACACAGCCTTGTGTATCCGCAACGAGAGGCTCTAATGAAATGTCCATTACCCCACTTGACTGGTAATTGACTAGGCGATCCCGACAGGATCAGGGGTGGAGATGATCAGGCATAATAGCCAGAGCGTTTTAAGGATGTGCCAACACAGGAGGCGCTGGGGGCTTATCGAGAGGTAGCTGACTCCAGAGTCCCCTTTCCTTGCAGTGGAAGTCACAATTCTGCTGACAAAGAAATGTGACCACTGGGCAGGGCCGACTGTGTAATGCAGCAGGCAAACGTGATTAAAAGGCTTTTCTCTGCACAGTTCGGAGCTGCTGCAGACACCCGGGGCTGGGGAAGAGTGCCGGCTGTCAGCAAGCAAACGCCTCAGAGAGATCACTCCGATGGGAGTCCCTGCCACTCAGATCCTGGAGCGTAGGCTTCGAACGGGTCTCCCTGCCTCCCATCTCTCCCCTTCCAATCTTTCTCCTCCATTACAGCTAGGGACATCTTTATAAAGCACACCTCACAGAGCCACTTCCTCGGTTAAATCCCTTCGCTGGATTCTTGTTGAGATGAGAGGAGTCCAGACTCCTAACCCCAGCTCAGGAGGCCGTCATGCACGGTCTGGTCCCAGCCTATTGTTTCTCCACTCCTGGCACATCCTCGGTCCCCTCAGCCCACATCAGCCCAATGGAGTTCCCGTAAACCTTTCAGGTACTCTTGATTTAATGCCTTCGCATATACAGTTCCCTCTGCCTGGAACACCCTTCCCTCCCTCCCCCACCTGACTCAC
>PVKM010031861.1:0-16636 GCA_004027735.1 Carollia perspicillata | reverse complement strand
ATCCCCCTCCCCTGTTAGTTCTGTCCACGGGTTGTACACATAAGCTATTTGGTTTCTCCATACCCTTTATTATTCTTAACCTCCCCGACCCGTCCCCTGTCTATTTTGTACCTATCAATTATGCTTATTCCCTGTAACATTTCCTCCATTCTCCCATTCCCCAGCCCCGCTGATAATAATCAGAAATAATTTTTTAATCTAATTGCAATAGAAATGTGTTAAAGAGGAGAAGACATTTGCAGGGCGCAGGGTTTTCGCAACAGAGCAACAGTATGAGGATCAGAAATTCGGTCCCTGGGGGCAGTTTTTTAAAGTTCTCCCAGGAAACTTTGGGTCATTAGTGACTTTCTAACTTTCCATTACTCTTTTAGTTAATGCAGCCACAAAGCGTCATCCTCGGTGTAAAACTGGAAATGAGGAGATTTATGGATGGAAAGGAAGTGAAACTTTGTGAAATTAAACAGATTAGATGGCTCTGGTAGTATTTCAGGCGATAAATGAGTGCTGCAAATGGAGAAGGGACCTCAGAGAATCTTGGTGATTAGGAGAGGTTTCCACCCTCCAATCTCTTCTCCTCTGGGCTTTTCTCGGCTGCCTTTTATTTCCTTGAAGTCCATAGAGTAGCAAGCAGGAAAACGGTTAAATATTCAGTTAAGCATTTTGTTTTTATTTGTGAAGGACACTAAAAATAAGGTAAGGAAATGTGAGGTTAAGGAATCTCACCTAGATAACCTTGACCACCTGTGTGTACAGAGAGGAGGCATCTACTACCATACCCCCCAAAAACAGCTTTAAAAGTTTAAGTTTAAAGAGGGAGGCCCTAGAACTAGTTACCTGAATTTCAAATCATAACATAGAGGATGGCAAAGGGTTTTAAGAAAGTTATAAGAGAAAGGCAGAAGAGTTTTTTGTAATAACAATGCAAGTCACCAAGTGACTAACGCCCCCATTAATTCCTGAAGATCAAGGGGCAGAATAGTCAGAAATTGCCTGGGTGTGGAGATATTGGGAAATTGAGCAATGAGTAGGATTTGGATGAGTATTATAGATAGAAGACGGCATTTTACAATGTCTCCCTCCTTCTGAAACCACAAACTACAACCTAAACTTGGCGCCATCTTTTAGAAAACGCCCAAAGTCCTTTTGGGCTGTTTTCTGTTTTGAATACGCCTGATAGGCTCCGGTAAGTATTCTGAACTCTCTTTTGAGCAACTGGAGTAAAAACATAGCGAGGTCTTATCATGGAGCTCCAGCATGAGAAATCCCTTCAACATTCTGTGACTTCAACCTTATTTCTACTCTTCAATTGTTTGTATTGGGACTTGGAGCACCCCCTGCATCATTTAAAAATCATTCATCCATGCTGTGTGGATAGAATAAGAAAACATTTAAAATAAAATATATTTTATAACAATTAGATATATAACTATATATTTTAAAACAATTAGAATAGCGCTTAGCATATAGTGAGTACGTACTATGCAAGTATTAAATAATCATATATATAGTTCTCACTAACTTGTACTAAAATTAAAACACTAGCATTTTTGTATCTATTGCTTATATAAATTATATCCTGATGCCTGAGAATAAAAATGATTTTAATAAAATATATTTTATTTTAGAACACTATATAATTTAAAATTGTCTATGAAAGGACAGTCCAACATAAATTTTAAAATGTTTATGATATATAAAAGTAATTTTTTACTTCTTCCTACTTAATAAGTATGCACTGCTTAAATTACTATTTAATTATGTAAGAAGAAGCATTATTTGTATATAAATATTTGTAATTATGTTAAATTTGGTTTGGTGGCATTTACATTAAAATATGAATTGTTAACCATATTTCACATCAAAATAGCTTTTAAAATACTACTATAACTTGTTGTTCTGAATTTTTGCTCTTTCCACTAAGGCAATAGTAATTACTATTGTTAAAATGTCTTTCTCTATTGTGTTTCTAAAGGACAAGATAATAGAGAAGGATTTGAGCTGCTATTTGCATTGTATCTTTGTAAATACAGCTTAGATATGGATATTTATTCTCAAAAAATGAACAGCCTGATTGGCCATGATAACTGCTATGTTTCCAATATCCGTTTTGAAGGACTGGAGCAATACAAGAACTCTGATGAGATCAGTGCACCCTGTGGGTTCTGGGAAGCCACAGAGAGCTAGCACAGTTGATGTTAGGAGGGGACCATGCAACCAGGCACCTGAATTTAAACCCACCGTCCCCACTTTACAGCTCTGTAACCTTGAGCAAATGACTTATCTCTCTGTGCCTCAATGTTCTCATCTGTAAAATTGACGTAATAATAGTGCCCATACATGAAATTGTTAGGATTGAATAAACTAGTATTTTTAAAACAATTAAGATAGTGCTTAGCATATAGTGAGTACATACTATACAAGTATTAATGCTCATATATCTAATTCTCATTAACTTGTACTGAAATGAAAACACCAGCATTTTTATATCTGTTGCTTGTATAAATTATATGTTGGTGCCTGAGAATAAAAATGATTTTAAAACATACACTGGTTAAAATTACAATGGGTGTTTTCTGCTGGATGGCTAACCCCCACTCCCTGGATCACACGCATGCTCACTAAATCTATCAGCCAGCATGAAAATCCCATCCTTATTTGCATATGTTCCAGCTCCTCCTTCTTTAAGAGAAAACATTTGAGTAATTATTTTTTAATTGAAATTGGAACTGATATCATTATTACCTTTTATTATTTATTTGTTTGCTTGTTTATTTATTTATTTATTTATTTTAACATTTTATTTATTTATCTTTAGAGGGGAACGGTTAGGGAGAGAAATATCATCAATGTATGGTTGCCTCTTGTGTGTCCCCTGCTGGGAACTGGCCTGCAACCCAGGCATGTGCCCTGACTGGGAATCGAACCGCGATCCTTTGCTTCGCAGGCCCGCGCTCACTCCACTGAGCTACACCAGCCAGGGCCTTATTTATTTATTTATTTTTAAAGATTTTGTTTAGTTTTTTAGACAGGGGAAGGGAGGGAGAAAAAGAGGGAGAGAAACATCAATGTGTGGTTGCCTCTTGCATACCCCCTACTGGGGACCTGGCTTATAACCCAGGCATGTGCCCTGACTGGGAATCAAACCAGCAACCCTTTGAGTCACAGGCCAGCACTTAACCACTGAGCCATACCAGCCAGGGCCACCTTTTAAAACATCTCATGAACCCCATGATTTGGAAAAGCAGACCAACAATATTTTTAGCAAAAGGAGCTCATAGACTCTTTAAAAAGTTTGATTTTACTTTGGCTTAATATAGGGGAAAACTTTCTTTTCAATCTTACTCACTCTCAGGACTGCTTTTCACAGCTGTTCAGGCTGTATACTGCGTATCTCCAGGGCTCCTGAGCTATGCCCTGTGGGAATGCTGCCACCAGAGTCATGAAGCAGGGCAGCCCTGAACACCCTCTTCCCTGTGTAACCCCATGGGACATCAGGACACATCTTGTCCCTTTGTCACATGGCAACCCTCTTTCAAATACTTGGCCATGGTGATCATATTATTCCTTGTCTTCTCTTTTCCAAGTTAAGCATCTACATTTTTATCAGTCTGCTTCATGTGGCATATTCCAAATCCTAAATTTGTTCCTTCAGCATTTATTGAGTTTCTAATCTGTGTCAGATGGTGTACTAGACTGTGGTGATACTGCACTGAATAAGGTACAACCTCTGCCCTCCAAGATCATATCCCATGCCCCTACTCGTTGAATTTCCCAGGCTGACTAGCCTGGGACTCAGCGTCACACTTGGTTGATGACATCTGCACTGTGTCCAGCTCTCTTGACTGTCACAGCCTAATGCCAAGTGGTGGTGAGTGCTCAAACTCACATATTCTGTGCTGAGTCACATCTCAGTCAGCCCAGGCTTTGCCACTTTGGTTAGTAAAGCTTTATATGTGGTCCTGCTGAATTTTATCTTCTAAGGTTCAGTCTATCAATCAATTATCCACATTTTTTAAATATTCAATATATTCAGTGTCATGCCAAATGACAAAAAAAATGAGCAAACCAAACCAAACCAAACCAAAATAAACTCATAGAAACAGAGAACAAACTCATGGTTGCCAAAGGGGAGGGGGATGGGGATGGGTTCAAAGGTGAAGGGGATAGAGGCAATAATATTGTTATAACTTTGTAAGGTGACAGACGGGTACTAGACTTAAGACGTTGATCACATCAGAAGGTATATAAATATTGAATCACTATACTGTATACCTGAAACTAATATTGTATGTCAACTAAACTTAATAAAAATAAGTAAGTTTAAAAAATGAAAAAAGACGTTGAACAAGACAGACTCCAGGGTGGAGCCCTGCCACCCAGCACTATTTCTGTACAAGTAACCAGTGCCTTGTGGTTTCTGCTGTTTGAATACTGACTATTTAGTCATTTGTAGTCAGCAGCCCTGAACCTTGTCCACAAAGCTCAAGAGAGGCTTTGTGAAATGTTCTTCTAAAGTCTCACTTCTATGTCAGTTATATTCCCCAAATCTTGGTCAAAGGATCCTATCAAAGAAAGGACACGAGACGGAAGAAATTGCTTAGTTTCGATGACTCCATGTTGGTTCTTAATGATCACTGGTACATACATTCTCCCAGGATTCTTAAGCCAGCCCTTGCATAAAAAGTTCTGTTCTGGTTAGGTGACTCAGCTGGTCGAAGCATTTTCCCATACAGCAAAATATTGCAGGTTTGATCCCCGGTCAACACACATACCTTGGTTATGGGTTTGTCCCTGGTTAGGGCGGGTGCAGGGGGCAACCAATTGATGTCTCCCTCTCTCTTTTTCCCTCTCTCTCTCTCTACCCTTCCTCTCTCTCTAAAATCAATAAACTTGTCTTTAGGTAAAATTTGTTCTAAAGTCTTGATTATTTGGGGGAGAAGAGTACTAGAATGAACAGCCCTGGTAGGTTGCTTGTAAAATCTTTCTTGATTCCATTTAAAATCACTCCTGTTATATCCATGTCATTGGTTCTTCTGACATCCCTCTTTCTCCCTGACATTTCTCTAAGATCAAGAATTATAGTTCAGCCACCTCTATTGCAAATCCTCTCTGCAGAGATAAAGGCCAGGTGAGAACTCTCCAAAACTGACAGGAAACATCCCTTGCCTCTGACACGATCATCCTAATTAATAATAATCCCAATAATATTGTGCTTTGCATTTTATCCAGGGACACCTGAGCAGCCGAATGCTTTATGAACATCATTTAATTAAGCCTTATGACAATCTCATGAGGGGAACTGAGAAACTGAAAGATTGGCTTAATCTCTGCATAGGTAAGGAGACCTGTCAGCAGGGGCAGGGTGATAGTGCAGGAGCAGACAGGTGGGGAGGTTACCCAGAGAAGAGGGTTGGAGTGCAGGTGGGCACCCAAGCTTTTCTAACCAGCCACCAGCCATGCGTCTGGAGGAAATTCTCGTATCTCTCTCTATCCATCTGAAATACTCCTGTGGAGTCTTATGTTTGTCTCTCCAAAAGTATAATAATGTTCTATGTGATCCACTATTCTAGGTGTGCTTTTAAGTGTACTGAAGAAAATGCTGATTAAACCATGTTTACATTTCCTCTCTTGCTGCCCATCACCCTCTCTCTTTGGCCACCTCTCTGGGACTCAAATTATCAGCCACAGACTAACAGAGGCACAGTCAAGTGAAGCAAATGACTACGTACATTGTCAACGCCAAGCCCAGATCCTATTCCATCACACCTCAGTGGTCAGAGCCTCAAGGTCTGGCCAGGAGAAAGCTATTCCCGGGTCACCCAGGGCAGTGGTGTTCTCGCCTGTGCAGCGGCGCATGCGCAATGTGCAGGTGTCCCGCCCCCAGCTCTTCCCAGGACCTCCCCAATCACCTAAGACAAAAATTGAATAAACAGTTCCACTTCTTTATGAAACTCCCTTGAGAAATAAACTCTGTGTCATGTTGGATCATGGGAAAAAGTCATTTCAAACTTGCTACACTGGACTTAAATATACCACGTAGAAACTATTTCTTTTTCACCGTGAGGACTTCTGAAATAAAATTTTTAACTCCCTGAAAAGTGTTTGTTAAGCTGGATTGTTTTAACATGGCACCCAACCACAAAATCAAGGTGTGTTGGGTTTAATTAAAATAAATTTAATGGAACGCTGTTCCCCAGCGGAGTTTCTTGTCCTTCTGCGCACCTCACCGCCACCCAGCCCTCGCGTGCCCGAGGAGCCTCCGTCTCCCTGCCAGTAGCTTTCCTCTCCTGTGTGACATCTCACTGTTCGATATCCCTGCGACAGGTGATGGACAAGAAGAAACCAGGGAAGGGAGTTCCTGGTTATTGAGATGAACATCAACAATTGGTCATGCCGGTTACTCTGTGATCCCTGTTGAAAATCAGCCTGCACTCTGTGGGAAACTGCCATAATTTTTATTTTCGCCTTTCCACCAGGGAATAAAGCCCATACAGTAGCTGTCATTGAGTTGAGTATATGTAGAATTGCTCACACCTATTTTGCTTTTATGAAATTCTCATACAGACATTCATTCCTATGTGGGGAGAGAAAATATGCATACACTTTAATATGCATGCACCTATAGGAGATATTTAGATAGACATAGATATTTATATCATTTATATTTATCTGTATCCATCTCTCCCTCCCATCCATTCACTGCCAATGCCAATTACTTCAGAGATGAGGAAATGAAAAGCTATTTTTGGAGAAAAGACTGATCTTTCATACGGATTGTTCAGAAAATGACCCAGCCTGCCACCCATTCAGACCTCAAGGCATTCAAGTGCTGCTTTGTCCCAAAGCTCACTTCTATTCAAAGTTCATCCTCTAAAACTGAATGAGCCTTCCTCAGCCAGAAGAAAAGGCTCCACCAGCAGTGCTGCCCATGCATCTTCCCTGCGTCTGCCCGACTTTTCAAAACTGGCTGCCCAATTATATTTTTAAAAAGATGTTTTGCTGACATCTAGAGGCATTTGGGTAATAACACTTATTAATAATGGTTCTTTGCACTGATAGGGTGTCTTGCATTGCATGATACCCCAGCTCTTTACAAACATTAATTAATTACCCATCACAGCACCCCTGTGAGGTAGTGTAGGTAAGCATTATTATGTGCAAAGGATTTATTGATTTTTCAAAGCAATATATCGCTGAGGCACAGAGGGGAAAACCATACGAGCATGAATTAAGAAAGAAAAGGGATTCGGTGAATGTAAAGGAAAAATAAAACTAAGCGTTACCCCCACTGTGCTTTTTAGAAAGGAATGATTACTTCACAAGTTTCCAGGGCCTGAACTTTAATTCTGTTGTTAGCAATTTATGCAAAGGCACCTAGGAAATTAGAGGGAGGGAGTCATCAATAAAAATTCCAAGTCTTCTTTTTCAACCCCTTTCACAATGCTCCCTGCTATGGGGGGTGCTCCTCCGCCTGGGCATTCCAGGAGTTATTAAGGGGCTGGGACAGTGGGACAGCCCTTAGATTTATGATGGAGGCGTTTTGTTTATGGTGGGTGGGGACCTGAGATGGGATGCAGAGAAAAGGTGGGGAGAAAAACTACAGCCAAGTTTGTTTGCAAAAATATGCTTGGAGGTTGTGGAATTCAAACTATGCTGCTGAGTGCAGCTATACAAATTGACTATCTTTGGGAATTCTTCTAGTCTTGTTTTATGGTAGTGGCTCAGTGTTTTTTTTTTCAGTGGTAACTGTTTTGGGTTCTTATTTTAGGCATGATTCTCATGTATTTTTCATGGAGCTAAAACTTTTGGGGCTTACTAATCATTTCTAAGCTGAAAGGTAATATTCTACTTAAAAAGAAAAGTGTCATAAAATCACTAGCTTGCAGACACCAAGACATGGTAGAAGATTCAAGAAATACTCTGTGTTCTTCACGTAAGTTATTGTAATGCTTTGTTTTTATGAGGATAACAATAAGTTGCTTTTAAAACAACTTATTTTGCTCAAAGCTCATACTCATTGGTTTTGAAAAAATGTAACCACAAAGTAAAGTGAACACAAGTGAGCATAAATGGCTCTTGGGGACTCGGGGTGCTTATCTTTTGGAGTTGACATTACACTTGAAAAGTGGCACCTCGTGCTCCACCTCCCCGCCCACTGTTACTTCCCCTCCATATTCCCAGGCACTTCGGAACCCAGGTTTTCACCATAAACACCGCCGCCAACATTGCATCTTTTTGGAAAATTAAACCTTAGACCAAAGCTCAAATTCAGTGAAAGGAAATGTTGAGCAAAGCTGAGCCAATTAAGGGTATGAGAGCTGCCCCCAGGCACCCTCCCTGGGGGGCTTCCCTCTTCCACCCTCTATTAGTGTGTGTGTGCGTGTGCGCACCTGTGTGTTTATTTTCATTTCATATTGCCATACTGACAGAAATGCAACCAATTCTAAGTTTATTAGCAAATATGTATACAAATATAAATATATAAATATGTATATATTTAGATTTTCCACATGATTGGTTGATCGGTCGGTCATCCATTCACTGGCATAAAGTTGCTCAATCAAGTATTGTCCCAACTGGTAGCTGCGATCAGATGTCCTAAAGAGAGGGAAGTTTTGTTTGAGGCGGAGGTAAGATGAGTCATTTGGAATCGTGGCTCCCTCTGGGGAGAGACAGGCCAGAGAGTTCCAGGATGCCAGGCGTACGACCCCTGGACAGTTGGGAAGAGGGCTCCTAGTTAGAAGGGAGGAGATGTATATCTACTGGAAGAGAGGCGGCAAATACCTGATACACCGTGTTGCCTGGCGCTACCTCAACATCTCCGAAAAGAGGGAAGAAACCCTCTTCTCCTCCTCCTCCTCTCCCCCTTACTTCTTCTGCCTCCTGCCCTTTGCTTGACCTGTTGTTCCCATCACATTTTCACTACAGTGCAACTGTACTCTGGGTTAAGGAGGCTTCAGGAGTTTACCTGGGAACCTAAACACCATCAGTAATCTTGTTTCTCAGGGGCAATGTCTTTAAAATTCCAGACAATTTTGGAAACCATGCCATTCAAAAACTGGAAACTGCTGCATCACCAAACAAGGAGTGGGAGAGAGCCAGGGAATCCCACGTCCTCCTATGGGGCACTAGGCGTCTTTCAGTGTCAGCACCTGGTTCAGTTCGTGGGTGTCGCAATTGACATTTGCTGTGATTTAAGGAAAGCATTTACTATCAAACTTTGTGTGTTCTACACACAGATAGGCAGCCACCTGCTCAAGTTAGCAATTTATACCAGGTGAATATTAACAAATATGCATTTGACTTGTTTTTTGTGGTAATATATTCCCTGAGTAAAGAGCAAGCTAGATAGTTAAAACGTTATGATGCACTAGTAAGTAGTATGCGCCCATCTGCAAAGCATCTAGTGATATATTTTTTAAAAGATGTAGGTCCTGAAAATCAAGAGCATTGCTGATAAAAATTTATTTGGGGGACTTGTAGCTTTGAAGGATGATTATTTGGATAAAATACTTGGAGTTAGCAGAATCAGTGAATGGAGGTTTAAAAAGACTCTTCTGCTGCTCGGTTTCACTGCATTTCCGGGATGATTGAGGGAAAGAGTTGAGACATACAGACTGAAGGTATGTTGTTGGTTATGTCACATGTACAATGTATTGAGAGCAGAGATCAGCAAGCTTCCTCCCTCTTCATTGCTGCCTCTAACCACACGTAGTACTCCCATTTTCTTTTCATGATCTGAGCAGCGACCAGTTGGCCCACTCATCTGACCAAGTATGTACTGGTCCCTGGTTCAAAAAATTAAAAAACACTCTTTATGTAAGAGTTTCTTCTTTGTCCAAAACCCTCCAGTAACCCCTCATCTCACATAGAGGAAAAGCCACAGTCTGAACCACAGCTGACACGTTCCTAGCTAGTTTGCCCCTCTCGTCCTTTTGACCCCAGCTCCGAAGCTCTCCCAGTCATTCACCGCACAGAGGCCTCCTTGCTACTCAGGAGGTACTTTAGAAAACACTCCTGCCTCAGGGCCTTTGCATTTGCCATTTAGAAGATAACTATTAGTGCATGGCTTCCTCTCTCACTTCCTTCAGGTCTTGACCTAAGCATCACCATCTTAGGGAGGTCTTCCCAGCCCTTCGTCTAATTTTTAACACTCTCTTCCCTTTCCAAACCTGACATGCCTCCCATCCTCCAACTCTGCTTGATTTTTCTTTCTGCCATGTATAAAAACATGGCATTGTTTCTATTTTACATCCTCAACTTGTTTTTCATGGACATCCCTCAGGCAGTGCGAAAATGGAAGGTCAGGCACTATTGCTGTGCTCACTGCTGTATCCTCAGGACCTGGAACAGTACTTCGTACTTAGTAGGTGCTCAGTAGGTATGTGTCCAGTGGGTCTTGGGGAAAGTCCTGGGCATCAAAGACAGAAATTGTTCATAGAAATCTGATACGTAAATGTCAGAGCCCAGGCAGTAGGCTTAAGAATGCAGAGAAATTAACTCTCTTTAAAGTGGCCAGTTGAACAAATTGAAATCACAGACCAAATTATGCCAACACTCTTTTAATGAAACTGCCACAAGTTCATTCAAGGCCGCCCAGATGATTTCAAAAGCAATGTGGCAGTGTGTCTATTTCAGAGTGATAAATGCATGTTCACTGCTAATGTTTCTTTCAGAAATCTTGTGTAGCTTCAGTGAAGCTAATTTATAAACCTTAACTACTGTGGCTAATTTAACTCGCTAATTTTAGACATTGTGCTGAATTAAAATCTGCATTTTATTGTGTATCATTTTGTCTACTGTTAACATTAATATGCATTTTGTGATGTGTGACTACAAATGTTATAAATACATATTTGTGCTTTAAGAAGCCTTTGTGTTAAGACTTTTTTCTCTTGTACCTTTTGGAGGCTGTCTTGTCAACTCACACACCTACCAGGCAAAGTCTCTCATGCTGCAGGCCTGTGTGGAGCACGTCAGGACAGACTGCATGGGCTAATTTAGTATAATCTCTCACTTTCATTTCTCTCTCTTCTTGGAATAGCAGGAAAAGGAGGTTTGGAGAAGCATGCAGAAAATATTAGCAATTGGTGTCTACATGTGACCTCTCCAACTAATTAAATGAAAGTATTACATGGGCTATGTTGGGAAAAAAAGGGGGGGAGGTATCAAATTGACAAATGAACTCAAATCAATCAAGTCAATCAAATCAATGTAATTTAGCCAGTCTGTAAGCATTTTTGCAGAGCTAATATGTAATCTATAATCTTTTTCCTACTCCCATTTACATTTGATGACTCTTCTCAACCCTATCTATGCTAATAAAATGTTTTAACATTTTCACCTGTGTTCAGTTGCATGCTTCTCAAATGCAGGTTGGGATTTGTCTGTGATTCTCATCTCCTTTCACCACCCCCCAGACATGTTTTCCCTTCCATCTTGACACCTCCTGTTGCATAAAACAGCACTGTGTATTAGAAATAATCTCAATAAATCATTGTGTACAAAACAAGAGAATCTTAGATTTATGTGCATGTGTGTGGACACCTACTCCTGGACCCTATACAAAGACATAGTTATGTTCATACACGTGTATCACTATAAGACTGCCATTTCCCCAGAGAGAAGCTTAACTATTATTTTTCAGGCTGCTTCTATAAATATTCAACTACTTATTTCTTCAGACATATCTTTTCACAATTTATTTTCCCCAATAGTGAGGCTGTATGTATGCACTTGATGCTTATTAGTTGTGAGAACTTACGTTCTGTGATCCACAGAGAGAGAGGCTCTTAGAATAAACCCTGGGGAAAGTGGGGCTGTTATTTGCAGGGAAGTGGAGTTCCTCATTTTTAAGCACAAATAGAATGAAAAATAATAATCCCTTCCCCTCTTTTTAAAAACATAATTGGCATATTCTTTGAGTTAGTATCTATAAACTACTGCTGAGGGATTGACTCCAGAATTAGTAAAAGTAATGAATATATAAAGGAAAAAGTAAATAAAATATATGGTTTGCAATAGCCTTGCCTGGAAGACAGCAAGGGGTCATGGAAAGAGCATGGCCTTTGGTAAGAAAAGCACGGGTTTAAATTTTAGTTCCAGAATTTAACTTTTGAATGAGCACTCTAACTTTTAAATGAGTACTGCCATACACTTTAATAGAGAAAGAAACAAAGGCTCAGAAGGTTTTTAAAAATGTAAGTAAATGGTTTAACACACAGTAGAATCTTGACATATGTTAACTTTCTAAAAATAATGATAAAAAATGTTACCTGTGTTTATGAAGCTTTTGTCATGTTCCCAGCTCTACGTGGCATGGTTTACCTGTGTTGTCTTGTTTAATCATCACAACAAACTTACGCACCTTTTTTTTTTTTGGCTGGGGACACTAGGATGCAGGAGGCTAACACACCTCTGAGCACTGTGCTTCCCCCCAGGAAAGACCACAGTGCCTAGCACTCACCAAGGACTTTGTCACAGTGCCCACATCAAGACGGTTTTCTCTATTTTTTAATCCCAATACAAATCCAAACCCCTAAGCTCGCTTTACACTACAAAGGGTAATTACCCATTGAGTCATCTTTTCAGATATTTTGAAATATCTGAAATATTTGAGCTATCAAGACTCAATGAGGTGCATTTTGTGTTGGAGAATTTGATCATAGGTAATTAGTTCCCTACATTGCAAGTTCATTTTCTGCAGCCAAGGACATTTTCCTTAAATTTTGCCTTTCCTTCAGTAGAAAAAGAACAAGATCACTTGGCCTTGTGGAAGTCAACCATTCAGGTGGTAAACCATTTCTTATGTTTGGCTAAAACTCTCTGAGTGGCCGCCATGTTCTTTCAGGAACAATTTTTGGTTCCCCTGTCCAAATATAGCCTCTTCTGATTCTCGATAGCAATTCTGACATGCCGCTATCTCCAAATCACAATGTGGGAGAGAGGACTGAAATATGATCAGGGCTTTTGGAGGGTGTCGTGGTGTCCTCCTGGTCAGGACTGAGGCATTGAGAAGGACATTAGGATATCATGGGGATTTAGGAATTAGAAGTTCTACAAGACCTTGAGGATGGAACAGCCCCAAATGCCTCAGAGCCCAACACAGTCAAGGTTACAGCATGCATGCTCACCAGAGATGGGACTAAATGGGGGCGTCAGTGACTGAGGGGCGGTTGTCAGCATGCGAATAGGAGAGGGGCAAATTCTATTTCAATTCCATGTAAAATGGCTTCCCCCCCCGAAAAGCATCATATTAGAATCAACATGCTTCTCATTGGAACAAAAGGGAGAGACATAATGTTATTATGATTTCTGTAGTAGCTAAGAGCTGTTCAGTGCTTTATAGTTGACATAGTATTTTTCCCATTAATTATCACTTTCATCCTCACAAAACCCCAAGGAGATATTAGGGATCATCCTTGTACTTCACAGATGAGGAGACTTGAAAGGTCAAAGTTAAGTGAATGCAGGAGATGGCTGGTGCTGCAGGCAGGCATTATGCTGGTGTCGCCTCCAACCAGCCGGGCAACTTTGCAAGGTCAGATTTATCACCCCCACTGCACCAACAGGAGAGAGAAGTTAAGCAAGCTGACTGAAAACGGAGCTGATGAGTGACAGACAGAAATGGAACCTGAGCTCTGCACTGCTGACTCCAAGGCATTGCATCCTGACCAAGACATTCTGCCTTCCCTGGGCCTTCCCTTCCCTGCTTTACCGTCTATTCAGCTTCTGTGCACTGCCAGCCAATCCCAACAGAGCTTGGTAAGGATCATAAATAGGAATAGGTAATGTAAGGTTTAGGTAATGTAATAGGTAATGTAATGTAAGGAATAGGTAATGTAACGTAGATGGATATCAAATTTGGTTCCTGCGAGGGTGAAAAGTGTGCAGAGGCAAAGATTCGGCGGCAGCTCCTGGTGAGCGATTTCTAATGGAGAACAGGAAGAGAGGTCTGTCTGCAACACATGATAGATGTTCATAAAAATCAGAGGCACCGTGCAAAAAGATACACATCCCTTAGAAAAAAGTGCCAACAAGACCAAAGAGGCATATATGGTAGAACAGCTTCGGACTCACAGCCTCAGATGACCACTTCACTAATCTGTGCTCTGTGATTTCCTCTTATGAATTCTACCCTTATGTAGAATCCAGGCATCTGGTCAAATTTGAACAGGTGTTTATTGAGAGTCTACTGTGTACAAGGTGTATGAAAATTAAGGTATGACTATTAGGAAAACAAAACACCACATTTTTCTGCTCCCCTTGAATCTCCTCAATGATCTCAGATCACTTTAAAGCACATTTTGTTCTGTTTTTCTGAGGCTTTCTAATTTAATGAAGAAATTTCATGAAAATTAACACAGGCTTGTAAGGACCCTTCTCTCATGAAATGCAGTGTGGATATCTATCTATCTATGCATATTTATGCCCCTGTATATCTATTTATACACACACATGCATAATATATACATAGAATTAAGACTTACTAAAGATGATAAAAGCTTCCACAAAAGTCATTGTTTTTTCAGAGAGCTAGAGAAACATCCTTATAAGCCAAAGGTTTGATTTAATTGTATCAAAAATAGTCACGGGTTGTTATAAGGAATATAGTCAATGATAGCGCAGTAACCCTGTGTGGTGTCAGATGGGTACTAGACTTATGGGGTAATCACTGCATAAGTTATATAAATGTCTAATCACAGTGTCGTACACCTGAAACTTACATAACATTGTGTCAACTGTAACTGAAAAATTGAAACGACTACTTAAAAATTAATCGTATCAGAAAAAAGATAAGCTGCACTTGTACAAATAATTCTGGAGTCTACTTTCTCACCCCTCTGTGTGCTCTGCCTCACACGACTCTCCCTTTTATTTCTCAGATTCTTCCTCTCTCAAGCCTCTCCCTAGCCTCTCGCTCTTTTTGTCTTTATTAGGGAGTCTTTGTCCTTTAGCCAGGAGCAAGCCTCCAGGCCATCCCCATGTTCTAATAAAGCAGCCCTTTTGTCAATGGCAGTAATGATTACCTCTTTGGCAGCTGCCCCTGGTGTTGCATTTTGTAACACAATTTGGCCTCTTTGGGCTCTGGTTAGTCCTATTTAACGTACTGCAGGGGTTCCCTGTTTGATCTCTAATTGATATAATTGACTGGGAATAATCGGGAAGCCTTTATAGATGTTTATTGATAGCTAATTTTCCTTCATCCATTGTTTAATTCGATAAGAGCATAACCTAATTTATTGTCAGTCCAATAGGGATCCATTATCCTTTTGATAAATGCTTCTGGGGCCAACTTGTCAGTAACTGATTTCAAAGAGCTGTTTAGCCCACAGAGTCCATCATTAGTTAATGGCAGTTTAGGAAGCTAATGATGTTATAAATTACAATCAATAAGAACATGGAAATTACAGTTGTTGAGCAAGATAATACCATATTATTAAACCAACACTCCACCATACCTTTGCCTACTAAATGTGTAGAGGGTTTGTGAATCTGTTTAATGATCTTCATGATTATCTCAGAAAGCCGTGGAACAGGAGCAAAACTGTGGGCATCGGTGTGCTTATGTTTAAAGCATATTTCAGAAGGACAGAGAATTATTCTGTGTTAATGGAGGGAATCCAAGGGACCTGCACACGAACACAAACCTGTTCACAGCTCTCATCTTCTCAGTCTTCAGTCTGATCCCATCACACTTTCTCTCGATTCGTAACCGAGCAAAAGTAAAACCTTTGAATTTATCAACACACGCTTACCCCTTGGAATTTTCAGATGCTATCATCTAATTTATTCAATGTGTCTTGTTAGCAAGCAGCAATTTTCCACTTTTTAGAAAACTTCACTGCCCTGACTGGTGCAGCTCAGTTGGTTGGGTGGCATCCCGCAGAGAGAAAGGTTGCAGGTTCCATTTCCATTCGGAGGACATGCCTGGGTTGTGGACCCAGTCCTTGGCTGGTTGGATGTGTGTGAGAGACAACCAAACGATGTTTATCCCCCTCTTTTTCTCCCTCCTTTCACCTCTTTCTAAAAATAAATAATTTAAAAAAAAGAAAGTAAGAAAACTTCACTGTAGTACTTCGTGTAGCTGTGTCCAAACACTTTACTATTCATATGGGAAGGCGTACCCAACAGACACACATCAGAGCATACCACACACATGCTATTAATTTCTTCCATAGGTAACACCATAGACCAATCTTCTAGAAATTTTGGTGCTCATGGTTGCAAATTAGCGTGGCTGGAATTCTAAGTGGAGCCAGAATTGATTCTGGGTATCACCTTATATGTCCATCCTTACGGGTGTGGTGGCCAGCTCTTCCTTATTTCCCTATCAAGTTCTTAATGACTGAAAACTGATCAGTTTCTTTTTAATTCTCATCAGAGGACATTTTTTCATTGCTTTTAGAGAGAGAGAAAAGGAGAGAGGAAAGGGGAGAGAGAAACATCCACATGGGAGAGAATAATCGATTAGTTGCCTTCTTGTATGCACTCAAGAGCCTATGTACCTGGACTGGGGATCAAACCCACAACCTAGGTATGTGCCCTGGCCTTACAGTTATTGGACGACACACCAATCAACTGAGTCACACTGGCTAGGGCGATCAGTTTTCCTTTTTAAGATTTTATTTATTTA
>PVKM010031860.1:0-16463 GCA_004027735.1 Carollia perspicillata | reverse complement strand
TTTTGAATCTATTAACTACAGAAAATTGAGATGCAGATGTAGAAAATGCTTTTTACAAAGTCACGACTAGTTAGTGAAAGAATTATAGCTTGAACTATAGTTTTTTTAATGAACATAAAATTATTCTTTGAAATAATTGGGATTATGTCATATCATTCATGAATTTAGCAGTCCATATAAGGAATACAATTATCAGTGGCGGTGATAAATATTTTTGAAGAACTTATAAAATTGTGAAAATTAGAAAGTTTCAACGAAAACAGCAAGAAACTCTCCTAATGAAAAAAAGATAGGACATGTTGGTAAACAGAATTACCTGGTATATTATAAAGTTGTCATTTCTCCCTCAATAAATTTATAAGTATTTGGAAGTCTAATGAAACTTGAGATGCATTTTCAGGAAAATTTAGGTAAGGGGAAGAGGCTCATGGAATCTCAAGACCACCATGAAAATTTTAAGCAAATATAGCTTCACTCAATTATATCCTCCAAAGGTATTGTTAAAAATAGCTACTTCTGCTGAAATAGATAAAAATGAAATGGAACCCAGAACCCAGAAACAGAACCATCTACATGTGAGAACTTGGTTTATGATAGAGGACCAACACTCACCTAGGAAATGACAGATATGATCATGGATACATTGTATCCATGATTATGGATGTGACGAGACCTCTCTCATTGGTATTACACAGTAACAGAATAATTACAACATACAAAAGTAAACCTTAAAGGATTTATATATTTAAATATGAAATTTAGAATTATTACGCTAATAGAGTAAATGATAGAATAACATTGTTCATTGGGATAAAGAGGATTTTTGTATCAGTCTCCAGAAAATTTAAATTATTTAAGAAAAAAATGCTGGGTTAAACATCATTAAATTTAACAATTTGTATTCAAAAAGTAAAAATGTATATAAATATAACAAATATGTGTCAAGTCAGGACAAGTTATTTGTAAAATTTAAAACTGGAAGTGAATAATAACTTGAATTTAATAAGGATTTGCTGCAAAAGAACAGTATGATAGGAAATCAAGAAAAATAGGTACATTGTATGAATAGAAAAGTCACATAAGGGAATATAAAAGTATGACAAATAAATGACAAAAAATACAATCCACAAAAAATTATAGAACAAAGGGAGATGACTTTGCATTGTCATATTGGTAGAGTAGAGACTGGATAACGCTTGAGAAAGTGAGGGAACAGATGACCTCCAGGTTCTGCTCCGACTATTAACCAGTGTAGCCCTTTTCAAAGAACAATGGCCACTAGTATGTATATTCCCTAGTCAAAATCGTCACCCCCCTGGTTGTATCATCCCTGCCAGACGCTGCCATAAATGGTCACAAGGGTTCATACATGAGGGTCTCTCAAGGGAGCTGTTGCTACAAATGGTAGGAGGTAGGATTTCTACTTCGACCTTTCTCTGTACAACGACGTAGTGCTCTGATAGTGTCTATGAACAATTGATGTATCGGTGATGCCTTCTCTTTCATCAACCACATTTTCTATACAAGCTGGGAACAAGCAAAATTTCCATCATTCGGTGAATCCATAAATAAACTGTGGTATCTGCATTTGATGAAACATTTAAGAGTAGTGTTATATTTACGCATATGGAATTTAAATACAGAATTGATTCACTTTATTTGCCTATAGCCACATACTACATATAGAGATTGGAAATCCTGTTTTACATATGTGTGTGTGTTTGTATATATGCATATAATGGATTAGTTGTGGCCAAAAACAACCTTAGAGTGTTAACTGTCTCTAACAGGGCCAATGAAACAGCTAACATTTATGGAGCACGTACTCGGAACTTGAGCACTGTTTTAAGTACTATACTTGTAGTATGGAATTTACTCTTCGGGTGAGATGCTGCAGATAAATCCATTTCACAGAGAAGAAGCTGAGATACAAGGAGCATGAATGGCTTGCCCGAGGTTGCAATATACAAGGGCAAATTCGAACACAGGCAAATCAACCCCAAGACACCTCCTTTTAGCCACCCTGCTGCCTGAGCCCCTGCTAGCTATAATAATACGTCCCAAGAACGACAATCAGAATTGCGTGCCTGCATTTTATATTTTCTTTAAAAATATACACGTCACGTTTTAGGTTAAAAATCTCGATTGAAAGACATTGGAAAATAAATTTAATTTCGAAATATTGTAACAGAAAAAAAAAAAGAAACAACCCCAAAAACAAAAACCAGCAAACAAGCTAATTAATGACAGGTAGTAGGTTCTGAGAAGAACCACAGACTGTTAGTAACTCTAAACCACAACTTGAATTCAGGTTGTATCTTCATGAGCGTAAAACTCCTGGAGCATTTTATAAAAATTCAGCAACATTTTTCATCATCATAGAGCAATACATAGAGAAAAAGAAACACCAATGCTGTAAATGAAATAGAACTCCCACCTGAACTGAGCAACAATGGATTTGAGCTTGCACAGATGTCTGCCGGAGCCTAGGACTTTCACCCTCCTACCAGCGGGGAGGGAAAAATACCGTGAACCTGACGCCTCACTCTTCAGGAAGCAGGTTCACGAGTCTCTGTAGTAAATTAAACCTCCCGAATCATTGACTTATGCCAATCCCCTCTCTCCCAGTCTGTTAAATGCTGACTTGCTCATTTAATTAACATTTAGTCTGCTAATGAAAGGCATTCTATACATTGACACAAATATAAGTAAGAGATTAAAAATACTTTTTAGTTTCTGTTTGGAAATACAAATCAATTGGTTATTTACTGTGACAGTACAAAGGAGGCTTCGAAATAATTTAAAAAAATACTTTTTGCCACTTCCTGCCTATGTGATATCAACATTTTAAATTATTCCTCACGAGCGAACTGTGTTACCCTGTAAATAGAGTACTATGATCCAAGTGTCCAAAAATTAAGAAAGTATTGGAGGCATACTAAGTAGAAAACATAATCAATAACCCTTGGCTTATATCGATGCTATCAATGGAAGTAAGTTAATTTTTTTAAACTACTGACTCTAGAGATTTATTGTGCTCTGATCTGAATTTTCTGGGTGTATATTGTGTATCAGGTATTCAGGATTCCTCAGCCAAATGAGAATGGCAAATGTTCCTCCTTTACGGACTCATGATTTTTTATTAAGATAACTCATATAAAGCATTTAACACACTACCTAGATCATCATTGTCCTGATCAAACCTTAGCCAATACTTCTATTCTGGGATCCATATTTTTTATGCCAGACCTAATTGAACTCATTCAAAAATATGAGACATGTCAGGTTCTGTTATGCACGTTTTAGTGATGAAAATAAATTATCTGAGGTACGAATCGATTTGCATTATGAAAATTATTAGATCTATGGTCCATGTCTGGCACGATAAATTTTCGAGACCTGCTAGTGAATCCCAAAGCTTGCATTAACCACGTGGTGGTCTCCTTTAGTTCACTGGACCAGAGATTTGAGCTGAGCTGTTTCTTGCCCTTGAGTATCTGCATGTTCTTCCAAATATTGCTTGCACTATTCACTCTTTTCTACTTTGTGGCATTCTCTTGTCACCTTAATACCAGAGCAAAAGGAAGCTGCATCTGAAGTGATAAATTTCTACTGCAGAGGACTCCAATCTGTCCTGTGTCACCGCACAGACCTCATCATCTTATATTGGAATCAGGCCTTGACTTTTAGAAGGTCCTCCCTATGTGGATGCATTTGTGGATTTACCTTTAGCAAAACCCCCTTACAGCCAGGGATCCATGACCAGATAATGGGATTGTGCATGCTGCCTGATTGATGCAGGAACCCTTGGACTGTGTCATGGAGAAGCTCATTCATTCCTTTTGCCAAGAATCACTCAGATAGAAATGACTTCAGCCATTTGAAGGAGCAAGCCTTGGGGAACCATCAGGTAAAACAAAGAAAAAAAGACTCTCCTCACTAGTCCTTACTCAAGCCTCCTCATGAATTTCTCTAATGGAAAATTTTAAAGGTGTTTTTCATATGGGCCAACTCTTTTCTCTTGAATTTACTGTCCTTAAAATAATGGTGAGGGCTCTCATGACCAGGAGGCAATGCAATGTTTTTGTAAAAGAACAAGATCCGAGTGAGACAAACCTAGTCTTACATCGAAATTCTATCACAGTGAACAACGGAAGTTCCTTAGAAATTTGTTTATCCTCGCATACTCTTCTTTTCTTTATCTAAAATAGGAATGCAGACACGTATTTCATAAGGTCGCTGGGAATAATAAATGGAGAGCATGTGTGAAAATGTCTTGCCAGCCCCTTAGAACACATTCCACAAATGGTGGTTGAATTTCTTCTGGGAAATTTTTATGGATGAGCTAGTTAGCTCTCAAGTCTCCCTGGTGCTATGGAATGAGAAAGGGTGTGCGCTGGGAATCTAGAAATAAACATACGGCCTCTTACTTCCCATCGCCTACTTTAGTGCTCACATAAAACTTATGCTTAAAAAACGCAATGTGGATGATGAGATATATTCATCATACATGGTATAGCAAGAAGATCAACAGAACAATGGCTTTGGATTCTAAAATCCTAGGTTTGAATCTAATTGCTTAAAAAAGGACATCATCCTTGCTATTTTCAAATCTCTCACTTTGCATATTCAATATTTCATCGATATCACATGTAATTTTCCTCTGAATCCATGCTTTTGCATCTTCACTGCTATACCTTGTACTCCATCATGATTACCCAGAACTGTATTTTACCCTGGAGTTACCTGCTTTAAATCCTATAGCCAGAATTATCCTTCCAATATTAAACTCTGACCGGGTTGCTTATTTTTGTCAACTCATCAAGGTTTTCCATTACTCCAAGCATGAAGTCTAAGCTCATCCAAGAGCGTGTAAAACCCTGAACTAAAAGCTTTCACTGCATCACCGGACCCATTCTTTGCCACCTATTTTCTCAGACTTTTCTCTCGAGCCTTATCAAAGTGTACTTTCAAACATCTGTCTTCAATGTCCGTTCCCATTCCTCCAATCTAACCTCAAACTTCACAACAGTAACTCTCTCTCTCGCTCTCTCAATGGACGGACAGATAGATAATAGAATATTACACCAGTTTTAGATTTACAAAATTGTTGGGAAGATTATATTGAGAGTCCGTGTCTTTATAAATTGTCTTTCTAAATTATCAAATACTTCTCAATTGTCTCGCAGCTGGTACGTCTGTCTGATGATCTTCTCACGATTAGACTAGCATAAGGATTTGGGGGAGGAAGGCCACAGAGGTGAGAAAGTCCCACTTCATCAACCTCATACAAAGGTACATACAATCAGCCCCGACCAGTGTGGGTCAGTTGGTTGGCCATTGTCCTGCAAAGGGGTATTTATTTTGTAGTTCATGTTAATTCAGTACCAGTAAATTCCTTTTGTTGCTCAGGTTTTCCCAGCTTTGATTTTTGGAAGCCCTTCAGTTCACTCCTGTATCCCTTTGACAAGCTTACCATTTGCAATAACCATTTTCTTTATTTCTTTATATTTCTTTCTGTAACATATAGAAAGAATTTCTTCCTTCTATACATTTCCATTCCTTTTCCAGTTAAGACTTCCAGTGAGATGTTTAATAGGAAGAGTGAGAAAAGATATTTTTTATTTTTTGTGATATTAGGGCAATAGCATTCAGTTTTGCAACACTGAGTACTATGTTTTTTGCAGACTTTTTTTTGTCAAGTTGAGGAAGTTCCTTTCTATTCTGAATTCACTGACAGTTTTTTAATTTTACCTGTCTGCTGGATTTTGTCAGGTGTTCTTTCTGCATTGATTGATATATTCACATAAATTTTACTTTATTTTGTTGATGTGTGGATTACCATGATTGACATACAAATGTTTAGGAATCCTTGTGTATGTACCTGGAATGTATAGTATAGTATTACTTTTTTTATAAATTTAGGCTTCAATTGGCTAACATTTTGTTGAGGATTTTTGTGTCTATGTTAGGAGAGATTTCTATCTGAAATGTTTTTTCCTTTCTTATAATGTCTTTAACTGGTGTCATATTAGCCAGATAAACAGCATGAATTGGGAAGTATTACTTCTGCTCCTATTTCTGGAAGAGATTGTAGAGAATTGTTATTTTATTTGAATGTGTAGTAGAATTCACTCATGATGCCATCTGGATATAATGATTTCCCTCTCAGAAAGTTATTAATTACTGAGTATTTTAAAGTAAATATAGAGGTTTACAAATTATTGTTTCACCTTATATGAACTTTGAGAGTTTGTATCTCAAGAATTTGAATTTACTTTTAATTATCAAATTTGTGTCCAAAGAGTTGTTCATTGAATTTCCTTATTACCTTTTTAATTTCCATGAGATTAGTAATGATGGTCCCTCTTTATATTCTTATATTGATCATTTGTGTCTCCTGTCTTTTTTCTTGATTAGCCTGGCTAAATGTTTATGGATATCATTGATATTTTCAAATAATTAACTTACAGTTTTTGTTGATTTTTCTCTACAGTTTATTTAAATTTTAATTGGTTTCTGTTCAAATTTGCATTATTTTTTCTGCTTATTTTACACAAATATTTCTTCTCTCTTTAGTTTCATTAGGTGGAAACAAAAATTACTGATTTGTTAGCTTTTTTAAAAAATCTGATTATGTATTTAAAATTATAAATTTCCCCTAGCAATGATGTCTCTGCATCTCAAATTATTGAAATTTGCATCTCAAATTTCAGTAACTTGTACCATTATCTAGTTCAAAATATTTTTACATTTCTGATGAGACTCCTTCTTTAACCCACATGTTACTGATAAGTGTTATTATTATGCATTATTAGAAATGTATTATCTTACAAATATTTCCAGGGTTTCCATTTATTTTCTTTACTGATTTCTAGTTTAATTTAACTACAATCTGAGAAGATACTTCACATAAGTTCTGCTGTTTCAAATGTTATGGCCCAGAGTGTGGTCCCTCTTGGTGAATGTTTCATATGCACCCAAGAAACACTTTGGTTTTGCTGTTGTTTGGTGGATTATTCCACAAATGCCAATTAGATAACATTGATCAGGAGTGCTGTTCAGGTCAACGGCATCCTTGCTGACTTTCTGCCTGCTTGATCTGAGACAGTGTTACTTTCTTTGTAACTTTTGAAGGACAATCTTTCTTGATATAAAATCAAGGTTATTTTTTTTCTGTCAGTACTACTAATAGCTCACTCAACTTTCTTCTTGTTCACATGGTTTTTAATGAGAGGTGTATGGTAATATTTATCTTTGTTCTTATATAGTTAGGGTGTCTTCCTTCTCCTCGTCTAGCTTCATTCAAAACTTTCTCCTTGCCTTCGTTTTTCTGAAGTTTGAATATAATATGCTCTATTGTAGGGTCGCGGGTTTTCCCTACTTATTCGTATTTGTGATCTCTGAGCTTCCTGGATCTAGAGTTTGTGACTGTGATGAATTTTTGGAAAGCTCTCAGTATTATGCATTTATTACGTAATTTGTATGAATAAACACTGTGTTACTTTGTTTTGTAGGGAAACCTACCTCTTTTCTTCTTGTCCCAGGACTGCATTATTTATGCTGAGTATGGGATTCCTTTCATGTTCAAATAAACACAACTTAGAAGTACAAGGGGATTAGTGCCACATGGAGTTAACTTTTAACATATAAGATCGAGCCAACTGAAATATCCCGTTTCTTTCCCGAACTTGGAAGAGCTGATCTAAAATGCAGTGCTTAAATGCACCCTTTCCCTTGACTTCCTGGCTCTCCCTGCCCCTCTGTATTAATATTACTTTCCTTTATTTCTATTTTCGTAAATTGTAGCATCTTTTCCTACAGCCCCAGTTTCTGGTTACTAAAGCTAAGCTAGGAGTTTTTATAACTATGATTCTATAGCAAACAATTACACAATAGATACTAGGTGCTAGAGATTATTCTGAATGCTTTATATAGGCATTATCTATGCAAGTCTACATATATACCTATTTTGTTCCCCTTCTATCCTGTGCGATTCTACTTCTTAGCACCAATTTTACAAGTGAAAGGGCTGAGTGTGAGGGAGGCCACGTCATATGTTTTGAGCCCATGTATCGGATATCTCACAATTCATGAGACCTAAGGTTTGTATCTAGGCATCAAAGCCAGAGTCCGTGTTCCAAACTATAACATGCTGGCTTTGGCTGGGAGAACTACTCAGCTCTATTAAGAAGTGATAAGAGATGCAAAACAAAAGGAAAACCCGATGGAAGAACGAGGGTTTAGTGCAAGAATAGGTAGGTGGGCATCCTGGAAATTCTCTGTATATTGGATTCTAGAAATGATTTGTAAATGGACTTTTCACATGAGAGAAATGTCTTGACAGGACTAACAGAATGTATGCACCATGGCGGGTTTAGGCATCATTAAGGTCATGGGCATGAAGACCTTAAACCGCATTAGTCAATTCTCATTTAATATGCAGGAAAACAGACACAGATAATGAAAGACTTGGCTCACTTCAATCTTCATGTTATAAAATGATGACTTAGATAAATTAGTTACAATTAATGCTGCTGATTTCTTCTGGATTTATCACAAAATATGAGGCTGCATGATTTTCTACATCTTCCACAAGTTCAAGTAACTTGAGGACTCTAGAAGATCTTTGATAATTGAATATTACTGAATGCTAGTTGTCCACCCTCATAGAAAGACAAAAGATTTTAAACTTCATTCTCAGGGAGTCTCTCAATGCTTAAAAATTTCAAGGAAAATAAGAGATTGAGAAGAGCCAAAAGATGCCCATTATGAATTACATAGATATTTATCATTAGCTAAATTGGCTTCTTTTCCACAATCAGGAAATAAATTGATTATAGAGGAGTGGAGGTCTATGTCTGGCATTTGAGCTAATACAGTTTATTTATCTAACTATTCAATAGCATTTATTAACCACCTGATACAAACTGAACAGTGAACAAATCTTTAAGAAATAAAAGATACAAAATAACACTTCCATCCAAATGAGTTTCATGGTGGGACGCACATAGAAACATATGTCCTACATTTAGTTTGGTGAATTGTGCTAAGTTCTGAAACCAATTCCTGTGTGATTTAGAAACATTGACGAAGGGGCACACAGTAACCTGGATACATGTGGAAAGATATGTTGAAAGAAAATAGCTGGGAGTAGAAATCCACATGCAAAATCAGGGATTTTTTTTGTTACATTGATTAGTCTTTAGATATTTTAATATATTCAGGGAAGAAACAAAGACAATAGATTCATAGGCATAGTCAAAAATAAAGATAAATAGTCTTATTGAAAATATTTTAGCAGAATCCTTCTCATCACCTATGAAGCATGATAAGGCTGTTGAGTGTATCCATTCTATTTTTATTAGGGTTTGTTGGTGATAATTATTTTTATGAGCAATATTGGCCTTTCCTTTATCTAGCCTTCCATTAAAGTGTTGCATACACCATTGTACTATATCCTGTGGGTGTTTAATAAATACTTAATAAAATAATAAATGCATCAATATTTATTTAATGAAACTGGTGTTGTATATTATTCAGAATTCTTTTGATTATAAGAGAGAAAGCTCAAAGATTAGTTAAGGATAAGAAGAAGTGTATTACAAATTGAATGATACTATTGGGAAGTCCAGGAACAAATCTGAGTGTGTCTGAATAGAAGATTTGTGGTTTCACCTTTGGAATCACCTCTTCCCTGCTCTCCTTGCCTTTCCTCTTTCTTCTCTCTCACTCTCATTCTCTCTGTCTCCTTCTATCTCTCTCAGCTCTTTTTTCTTTTCACTGGCTTTAGTTTCTGTTGTACAGCCTCCTAGGGCATGGAAGAGAGCCTCCAGAGACTTGATGCTAAGCTGTTCCTTAGAGCTAGGGATTCCTCAGTAAGAACATGATGTAATCTATCCTCTTAAATCTATCTTCTAACACTTTGGAAAAACAGAGTCTGGACCAGAATCATCAGGTGGAAAGTGGCCAAGGCACACTGACATGTAATCTTATCAGAACACAGGATGGAGAGAGACAGTTCCCTAATGGAACTGTCTCTGGTTCCATTAAAGTGCTGGTTCCACTAAAGTGCTGGTTAGGTTGTCTTCAATTATATACATATACATGTATATATACATACACACTAAGGTCTGATTATGCGTGCCTATGTCCTCACAGAAGTTATTACTCATCTTGTCAACATGGGACAAGAAAAAGGAACTCCTGACTCCTGGGAAACAGCTCCTCAATGCTGTACCCTCATCACCTAAAGCTGGGCTCCCTCAGATCACGGCAAACACCCTTGGGATCATTTTTACCTTTGCATCAGCACCGCAGACCATCTGTGGATAGAGCCCCTAATTCTTCCCCATTGGTCTCAGGTTGTCGAATATTCAACAGCAGAAGCGTGAGTTGCTCAGGTGTAATGTATCTTCTGAAGTGGAACTGTGAATTTTATGCAGTCCCAGACAACGCAGACATGGTCAGGATCTTTGCATAATTTTGCCATTCAAGTGAGTGTGAGTATGCAGCTGAAAACATCTGCAGGATATGTGCATTCTTGCATATTGGTTATTCGTTTAGTCAGGCCAAGTGTCAGTCAGACCATCAGCCAACCAGCCTCTGAGCCAGTGCATTAGGCAGCCCCATGCAACTGGTCATCCCTTTAATCAGACACTAAGCTAGTCATTTGGCCATTTGCGAAGCTGGTCACCTGGTCAGCTAGCAAGTTAACTAGCCATTCTGCCGGACACCTAGTCAACCAGCCAATAAACCTGTGAGCTAGAGTGAGCAAGCCATTGAGTTTCACCCTTTAACTCAGCAGCCAGCCATTCAAGCCTATTGCTAATCAATCGTTCATTCTGTCAGCCAGTCAGTCCTTACTAGCTGGCCCATTACTAGTCTTAAATCTAGTACTCAAGGGGGATTGCCCAGGTTTTTTCCTTTGTTTTGTTTTTAGGATTGCTATCTATCTGCATACTATCTCAATATTTTCAGTCATCACAAACTGAATCATTCCATTGTAAGTTTTCCAACTAGGTAGGATATTTAAGACAGCACAATATCTTGATTTTTGGTGATCAGAACAGCACTGTACTGAAAATATTGATAGGGTCAGTAGGTTTGCAGTAGGCATCTAAAATACTTAAAAGAATACTCATTTTAGGAGAATATATTTACTGAAAAGATAAAGAGCAATAATGATAGAATTACCATATTTTTAATTCAGTCATTAACAGTATGCCTCTTAAGTATTTCATTTATGTAGGATTTCTTAAATAACTTCAGTATTTTAACAATGAAACAGATTTACCTTTCAGATATTATCAAGTTAAGCATTTTATATAATCTAGAGTTATCTTCTTCAGTTACGTCACATGAATCTGACTGCCTCTATTGAAAAAGTAGATTCAATATTTGTTTAATCTTAAATTCATCCATTCTACAATCATTTATGCACTACGTAATATTTAGAGAATTTTTAAAAACTCAAAGTTTAAATACAAAAAGAAACAATCTCCACTTTGAACAAATTCAGGGGCTTTGACGGTGATGATAGCAAACATTTTACTGAACAAGGCTCTAACCCTGACAAAAGGACGCATCTCTATGTGGTCACCCAGGGAAGTTCCCAGAGGAGCAGATGGTGCTGAGTTGAGTTCTCAGGAGTAAGAGTTGCTTGCCTCTCTTTGGAGGGAATAACAAGTCCCGTGGGAGATGTGCAGCATTTTATTCTGAGAAGCCCCCCGGGTTCTGTTTTTAAGGATCATTCTACACATGTATGGAGTTATCACTCAGGAAATGAGGCTGTGGAAGCCAGGGAGGTTATATCATTCGTATCATGTTCTTCTGTGAACTTTGTCCTGAAAGCCTCCAAATGAACCCTAGAGACAGTGTGACTGACAGCAGAAATTCTGTGCCCATCCACTTCATGACAATTTCTACACGGCTGCTTTTATGTTTTGGGGCAATGCTCCTCAAACTTTCTTGTTCATACATTTCCAAATGAGTACTGAAAACCCTTATCTCATTCAAATATTTAAATTAGCATATAACATTTAACTTTAAGTGTAGATGGTTATAAATGGTGTGGTTCCTGGCATGTTTTCGATGCCGACATTTTTCAAAGCAGACATGTAGGTCACCCAATGAAATGAAAAATTTGGGTTTCTGGACCCAATTCTAACATATAGTATGGAATTGGGGGTTCCCACACCACCAACAAACAACTCTTGGACACCAACTGGGTATCCCATAATTCCATTCAATTCTTACACTGTTCTTACACAGAGACCATTAGGGAGATAGCATCCGATCCTGACCACGCCCCCCCACATACGCACACACCTTCGGATGCCAGTCGCAGGCCCACCTTGTCACTTGTGATTGTGACCAACTGGCTATAGATCAAAGGTTCCAATGCATCTGCTTTGGGTTCAATTAATTTGCTAGAGCAGCTTACAGAACTCAGAGAAATATTTTACTTGCTAGATCACTCATTGATTACAAAAGGATAAGTCAGAAACAGCCAGATGGAAGAAATGAATAGGGCATGGTTCAGGGAAAGAGTGCAGAGCTCCACTGTTGTCTCTGAATACACCATCCACCCTGAATCTCCACGTGTTCGTCATCAACCAGAAGCTCTGAACGTAGCCCTTTTGGTTTTTTGTAGCGGGTTCATTACACAGGCCTTTTTGATTAAATCGTTGGCCATTGGCAAATGACTCAACCTCTGGCCTCTCTCCTCTCCCTGGAGGTTAGTGGTTGGACTGAAAGTTCTAACTCTTTCATTACAAGGTTGTTTTCTTCCCCTGCCAAACACTCCCCTTTCCTAAGTGAGGTCCAAAAGTCACCTTATTAACATAACCGAAGCACTTTGTACGCTCTCCTCCTTTAAGAAATTCCGAGGGTTTTCAGAGCTCTGTGTGAGAAATGAGGACCGAGACCAAACATATATTTCTTATTATAAATCACAGTATCACACACCACCATCAATCATTTTATAAATTCACAAGAAAGCTTTTCTTCCACAGAAATTTTATATCGCATTTTTCTACTTGAACTTTTCCTTTTGCTATCTTCAAGAAGTTTGTCCTAATGTAATTGTTTAATCCTCGAACTATTTTATTTTTACAATATCATATACTTTTATAATAAAAGGCATTTTAAAATATTGATGATTTATGCATATAAAGTATATATATGCATAAAATCCTGTAGTGAAGAGGCTCTAAGTATTTAAAATTAATTGGATTAATATTATATTGCAATTACTATTAGTATATTTTTAATCAATTTACTAATAACATAATTATTTTGGCTAAAATTGATTCTTAATAATGTGAAAGACTTTTTAGTAATTAGGTCATTTATTTATGGAAGAATATTTCTTATTGAAATAATGAGACAACATCACCAGTTTCTTTCTTTAATTTTTTAACACAGATAAATGCTGAGTAGTTGCGTACACAGATAAGTAGAAGGAAATAACAAGAGTTCGCCATGTAAAATTACTCAATGCTGTAAGTGCCTTCCAAGTTGTGATTCTCGTTTCATAATCTCTTACCATCAAAATGTTTCCAATGATCTCTCAGTAGACACCTCCATTATGCGCACCTATAATTTTGCTGAAAAAAAAAACCCCTGAAAACCATCTGATTTGAAAACAAATTTCTTGTGTGTTGAATGGACTCATTGTTTTCCTTCATGTCTGACAAGTGCATAAAAAAATTGACTAAACCTTAACCAATTGTTATTAAGTTATCCTTCCTGGTTTTCATTCACTTAGAAGTACCTTGTTTATCCTTATATAGCCAGAAAGAGTAGAAATACATGTAAAATCATTCACTTAAAGCATCTTTGCCAATATTACATGAATATCTATACATACACAATTACTTCTGTATTGAGGTATAACTTACATGCAGTGAACTGCATTAATATTCAGTTTATGACTCAATGGAGTTTCACATTAAGAAGGTAAAGTCACGTATCTATGTAAGCATTATCTAACTAAAGTCAGCACCCTTCACTTCTGACTTCTTTTACCCTTCTCCAAAAACAACACCGAAGTGCCGGAAGGAAGGCCTTTTCAATAAATGGTGCTGGGTCAATTGCACAGTCGTGTGAGAAAGTAAAAGAACCTCTGGGCCCTTGCTACTGTTGGAGAAGGCCGTCAGGAGGGCGTGACATCTGGCTGACCTACAAGCCGAACCCAGGCAACCTTAGCTCCTTGCCTCTCCTCCCCTGTGCTTGGAATGTACATTCTGCCCATTGTTCCCGGGGCCGGTGCAGGTTCAGAAATAGAGCCTGAGAGAGATGTGTTGTCGAGACCAACAGGATGGAACACGTGGCCTCTAGAGAAACGTTTAGGGTTCTGCACGTGAGTGTGGAGATCTGTTTGTCTTGAGGCAGCTCAAGGCAAGCCTTGTAGGTAAGTCCCTTTACTTATCATAAACAAGTATTAATTCCAGACATATTATAGAACTAAGCATGAAACAGAATAATGGGCTTTTAGAGGAAACACAGGAGAACATCATTATTTCTGTGAAGACAAAGAATTTCTAGACAGGACAGTAACCATGGTAAACACTAAAGGAAAATGTGTATGTCAGATGTTAAAATTGACAACTCCAATTATTCCAAAGATCTCTGAAGCGAGCCACCGAACAGCCCAAGAGAAGGAGGAAACACTCACAGTCCTTATCTTATGTTCTGAATGTATGAGTATAAAAAAACTCTTACCAATCAATAAGGAAAAGACGGACAACCCAGAAGAAAAGCAGGTGTGGTACTTGAAGGCACTTCACACCAGTGGAGACTCAAAGGGCTAATGAACCCGGGAAAGGTGATCAACCTCCATAGCTATCAGGGAAAAGAATGTGGGTGGAAACCACGATGCCCTGACAGCGCCCATGTACCAGAGGCCAGAGGGACTAGACAGCCACTCCCCAATGCTGGTGATAGCGGAGGAGGAGGCAGTAGGGATTCTCCTGGTGTCCCTTTGTAAAACTCTCTGGCAGTTTCTTACGAAGTTAAGCATGTTTTCATGATCCAGAAATTCTATGCTAGTTATCTATTCAGCAGCATCCCGGTGTCATTTATTGAAAAGATTTTCATGCACTGTTTTGCTGGCTTGGTCGCAAATAAAGAGACCCGAGGTGTTTGTTCCGAAGTTAGCACCATCCTTTTTTTTTTTTGCCTTGGTAGACGTAGGAGGGGCATCAAGGCGCAGTGAGTTGATTAGAAGGGGTGGGTCAAGGCAGAGGTCAGGGGGTGTGGCCCCACATAGAAGGCTGCAGCCTGGCTTGTGACAGCCCTGGGTCCAACTTACTCAGCGCTGTGGAAGGAAACCTCGGAGGGAGAAATGGTTGGAGCCCAGCGCTGGCCTCACTTCTGCATCTGTACTTTCAGAGAAGTCCTTCGAATCAGGTACAGTCAGGCGCCACGTAAGGACTTTTCAATCAAAGAACACCTAGGATTAAAATCAAAGCCGAAAAACTCCTACCGCCTAGGGGTGGTGTATCATGGTGACGTAGTAGCGAACGCATTGGTCAGGTGTTTGTGGTCACGACGGCACGGTGTTTACATATGAAATCCCCACTAGTGAACAGTAAGGTCTTAGGCCTTCACCTTCCCGCACCCCTCACTCGCTGACTCACCCAGAGCAACTGCCAGTCCTGTGAGCTCTTGCTAAGTGCCCAGTATCGGTGTGCCGTTTTTTATCTTTTATACAGTATTTTTGCAGCATTTTTCTATGTCTAGCTATACAGATACTTACCATCGTGTTGTGATTGCCTACAGTGTTCAGGAAGTAGCATGCCGATTAGATTCATAGCCTAGAAGTCATGGGCTACGCCACCTAGCTTTGTGCAGTTGTCCTCGGCGGTGTCCGCACAGTGACAAAATTGCGTAATGGCGCATCTCTCCCAAGGTATCCCCATTGTTAAGTGATGCGTGTCTGTATTGCAAGCCCTTGATTTCGTTCTTTTCAGATCGTCGTGGCTGTTCTAAGAGTGTTGGCATTTTCATACAAAGTTGAGAATCATCAACTCCTACAAACCAAAGGCTGCTATTCTTTTCATTGGGACTGCCGTGGATCTAGAGACGAATTTGGGGAGAGTGGAAATCAACAATTTGGGTCCCTTAGTGGAGTCGGGTATTTTTTAAGGTTTCTTGTGTCTTTAAAATGACACAGTTCCGGATGCTCATTTCTACAACCTCGCTGATAATTGCAAATCATAGGTTATTTACACAATTCCCCCTAGCGGCCTGCGAGGTTTGTGAGTGCAACATTAATGATGGTGGAAAAGTGAGACTTACTTTTTTCGTTCTCTGTGTTTGTGTTTGTTTTCTTCCTTCTTTCACCTCCGTTCAATTTACCCATCCAAATCCCTTACGTGTCTTGGTACTAATTTCACCCGAAAGGATAGTGGCTCAAGATAGGCCATTAGCATTCTCTCCAATGCCAAGAAACAACC
>PVKM010031859.1:0-16642 GCA_004027735.1 Carollia perspicillata | reverse complement strand
AATTACAGTACAGGAAATGGAGCAGCCAAAGAACTTACACTCATGACCCATGGACATGAACAATGGTGGGGGGATTGCCAGAGGGGGTGGGGGGTGCTGGGTGGGGGGGGCAAAGGGCAAAAAATTGAGGCAACTACAATAGCATAATCAATAAAAGATAATTTTAAAAATAAATAAGAATTATTTTAGTAATTGTCAAAAGATAGGGCTATAGTCCTACCCACCTTGTAGGGCATATTATTAGGATTAATAGGTTAATACAGGTAAAGTGTGAGGTCAGTGCTTGGAACATAGTAAGCATCAGCCAGGGTCACCATGGATGCTATTTGGGTTGGGAGAGAGAAGATGAGGGGAAATGGGAGCCCCTGTCCACACCCAGTGGTTCTGGATTCTCAGCTACCGTCAGCGGCTTGTTCAACACGTATTTGTCGAGTGCCTCCTGTGAAATGGGTCCTGGAGAGGTGGCAGCAAACAAAGCGCCATGGAAACTAGACTCATTCTAGCAGGGAAAGACCGTAAGCACATAAATGATACAATGATTTTTCAAACATGCAGGGGACAGTATAAGAGAGCAGTGGGGAGTGTGGTTCAGATAGGCTGGTTCCAGGACACCTCTGCCAGCGGGTAAGCTCAGAGCAGAGACCTGAACAAAGCGATGGATGAGGCACAGGACGCTTGGGGATGATTTGTCTTTAGACTGTGGGGAAGTCACTTACCTCTCCTGGGCCACAGTGTCCAAATTTGTATAAAAGAGGTTGGACTATGTGATTTTTTTAAGGCGCCTTCCTGGATAAAAACTGTTTTGTTTCTAATATCTGGCATTTCTAGGAGTCAGCAAGCATTTCTTATTCCCCCTGGGTAAGCAGAAGCTTTGGCTGATGTTTACAAAGGGACCTGAGACCCACAGTGTAGAGTTTATTTAAAACGAAGCTTAAGCCAGACAAACCTGCAACAAAAGAGTGAAGTCCACAGTGAAAAAGCACAATTATTCTATTCCCAAATACCATCTATTTTGGAAATAAAGTGCATCTGGGATCAGAGGACATGAATGTAAACATTCTTTGCATAAATCAGATGTGGCTTGCTCTGAGAATAAACCACTTATCTGATCCATTCAAGAAAGTAACACATACCCATGGTGCAAGGTATCAAAGAACAGAGAGGGGAAAAACTGGCATGAAGAAAAAGACAATTTTATTAAGCATTTCAAAGGAATTTGTGTTTGTGATTAAATTCAAAGGTAATGTCAATAGTACTGAGTGACTTAGAGAAAATATTCAAATCTAGACTTCATGATTTCTCTAAGTGATTGAAAATTAATGTCTTAAACATAAAATAGATAAATATAATTATGTGCAAATAAAACATATGCTTAATAGATGGGAAATTGAAATAGGCAATGTTCTATCCATTGTCCTCACTTTTTTTTTAATGTGACCTGGGCACAGATCACCATGCGTAGATTTCTATGATGAAATAGCTCAGGCATTTATTTCATGTAATCTTTGTGTTCCATAGGACCATGCATTGAGGACAGCTGCTGTAGATGGGCCAGTGTTTATGCCAAAGTCTGTAATAGCTTTTGACCTTTTTAATTGGCTCCTTCCTTCTGTAATACAGGAATTTTCTCTGTGGAGAATTAGCTCCTACAAGGAAGGGTGACGGGAACATTTGGTAAAGGGCAGTGGGAGAAATGAGGAACAGGTGGAGTTGGTGAGCATATTTTTAATAGGTGATTTTAAAAACAAAACATTAGAGATTTACAAATGATCTCTCCTAGAAGGAGAGATTTTGCTCATATTTCTGAGGAAGTCTCTTTCTTAAACTAGAGCCTTGTCTAGTCAGAGGCAGATAGAAGTGAGAAGGAAAACAAAGCTTGAGGTTTAGAGTCAGGAGCCCTGGACCTGAGTTCCGTGTCCACTGTTTATTAGGGGCCTGACCTGGAGCCCAAGGCTCAGTTTCCTCTTCTGGAAAACAGGGCAATAAGGGCACCTGGCTCCGGCTGCTGCTGCTGATGCTGGTGATGACGGTGATGACGATCGCACTGGTTTGCTCGGGCTGCCCTAACAAAATACCAAAGACGAGGTGACTTAAACAACAGCAATTCACTTTCCCACAATTTTGGAGCCTGTTAGTTTGGGACCCAGGTGTCGGCTGGGTTGGCTTCCGCTGAGGTCTCTCCCCTCAGCTTGTAGATGGCCGTCTCGTCTCGTTTCTTCACCAACACTCTCCTCTGCCAGTTTTCAAATCTCCTCTTTTAAGGACACCAGTCACGTTGGATTAGAGCCTACCCTAGCAGCCTCATTTTGCCTCCATCACCTTTGGAAGGCCCTGTTCTCAAATACGGTCACGTTCTTAGGTACTGGATGGTTGGGGCTTCAACCTACAAATCTGGGGAGCACACGATTCAGCCCGTAACCATGATCATGGTAACGCTGATGGTGATGATGAAGGTGTTGTGAGAATGTGACCTGGAGTAAAGGACAGTGGCCGGGAAATAGAAAGTCACCTGGGCCCCTTCTGAAGTTTGCTCTTCACTTCTTCCTTTCTCTCACTTTCCAATTATCGTCTTCGCATTTGCAGGAATGGGGCGGGGGGAGGTGGCGGGCAGCAGAACTCTGCCTCCTGTCTGTGGACTTCATTCTCATCCACCAAACCAGGGTGTTCAGGGCCGGCTGAGGAGGGCAGCGTCGGGTTTGCCTGTTCACAGCTCTGACTAATAGGGAATCCCTGCTTCTCCTTCGAAAATATTTTATCATCAATCGTGATGACTTTAAGCTCGTATGTGTTAGCTTTGGAACTAAACTGAATGCAAGGAACATAACAGATACTTTTAAGCATGTAGATTCTTTTGTAAAAGCTATTCCAAACAGTCTAATAATTCATTTCTTAAGATATATTTGAAGATTTGATTGTACTTTAGTAATGTTTCATAGTGTAATAGTTTTTGCTTTGTCCTGTAGAGCACATGAGTTCTTACGAAGCCCTCATCTAAGTTCACTTGTATCTTAGAACACACGCCCTGCTAAAGAAGTCAGTGGCAACTGCTTTAGGTAATAACCACATACAAAGCCAGTATCTAATATACACGTTTACAAGCCCAAAGGAGTACATTCCCTTCGTGTAAAGTAGGAGACATTTTTGTAGAATTGAAAGACCTGCATTTCATTCCCAGTTCATCCGTGTGTCCTTGGGCCAGTTTTTCTCTTTTTTACCCCCTGAGCCTCAGTTACTTAGCTGAATGAGTAATTCAGCATAACAAGAAAAAGAGACAATAATTGTACCAGCTAGATAGCATGATGGTCAGAAGTACGAGAAACAATGTTCATGAAGCATCGGAAATAGGGCTGGGGTCACAGAAGGTCCTCAGTGAAGGTGAACTTGGAACAGAGTCCCCCAGGTGAAAATGAGGGGTAGTCTTTTGTTTTCTCTCTTGTACTGGGTAATCCTCCAGAGGTCCCTCAGCCACATTAAGAAATAGGCCAGTTGGTGCCAGACTTAGCAGCGCGGCGTGGAGAGGTGAATCCAAGCCAGAGTACATGTTCTTTTCAGCTCCTCCAAGGCCTCCCACCCCTGGGCTGCTCAAGTCGGTTTGTCACAAAGCCATCGGCCCATCTGTTCTGTATAAAATGTCCCCTATTCATGAAATGGAGGCAGAGTCCATTTGGATGGTTTCAAAAGGAAAGAACTTTTTTAACTTTCAAACATGGTAATGTTTCATTTATGTGTGATTTACTGGTTTGACGGCTGGTTGAAATTGTATTTGATTTTAAATAAGTAATTGTGGTTATGGGGCCAAGTATGCCCACATGCGCTCTCACATTCCCACTGACACACGTTTCTCATTGAGATGCGTGTCCGCTGGATGCAGCTGTAATTGGAATGGCAAGGGTGGGGGTTGTCAGAAAGCAGAGCTGCTCCGGGAAAGGTATCTTGTTCCCTGTTGTTTTCTTGTAATGTCATCAAGAAATCTTCCTGACACAGAATGGCTATCCTGTCTAAGTAATTTCAATATTCTCAAAATGCTTCCCCTGGAACTAGATGAACAGGGAGGTCCAAGCAAGTTTATTCTATAATATAACACCCTCCAGTTCAATCGCCCTTACCAGCTTATCGAATGCACTCACATGCATTCAACTCTGTGAGGAAGACAGGATAAGTTATGATAGGTCCCCATCTATTAAGTGGCTTACTTGCCTAAGTTCCTGGGAAGTGGCAGTGCCAGGATATAAACCCAGTTTACTCAGTGATCAGTCATTGAGGAGCACCTGGCACATGCCAGGCAGCCGTGGGGATATAAAGATGAGGCTCTGGTCCTGCCCTTGGCATGCCCTAGTCTAGTGGAAAGACATGCAAGTCTGCAGTTGTCATGCTGTGTGGTAAGTTTCACGATGGAGGTTTGCACAGAGTGTTAGGGAGCACCAAGGAGTGGCACCCACAGCAGCCTGGGGAAGGAGGAATCCAGAGAAGGCTGCTGGGAGTAGGTTCCTATCAGTTTCAAAGTAGGAAGTATCCCGAGGCTTAGGATAGGGAGCAGAGGAGAGTATTGTAGGCAGAGGAAATAAGAAGTTTAAAAACATGAAGAAAGCCCTGGCTGGTGTGGCTCAGTGGATTGAGTGCCAGCCTGTAAACCAAAGGGTCGCTGGTTTGATTCCCAGTCAGGGCACATGCCTGGGTTGTGGGCCAGGTCCCCAGATGAGGATGTGTGAGAGGCAACCACACATTGATGTTTCTCTTCCTCTCTTTCTCCCTCCCTTTC
This sequence comes from Carollia perspicillata, assembly GCA_004027735.1. Taxonomy (NCBI): domain Eukaryota; kingdom Metazoa; phylum Chordata; class Mammalia; order Chiroptera; family Phyllostomidae; genus Carollia; species Carollia perspicillata. Next base: position 11,883 of record PVKM010031859.1, on the reverse strand, counting down.
CCTCTCTCTGAACATAAATGAAATAAATCATATATATATATGATTTAAGTCATTTATATATATAAATCATATACACACATATACATATATAAAGGTGATAGGGAGCATGAGTCAGCAGGAAACTAAGTCGTTTGGAAGGTTGGAATGGAGGGAGGAGGGGAGTGGCAGAGGGTGGGAGGGACAGGGCAGTGGGACCTTGTGAGCATGGCAAGGAGTTTGCCCTTTATTCTGGAGGCAGGGGGGAGTCAGTAAATGGCCTCGGGGAGGGCAGTGATCTTCAGATTCCATTTTAGAAAGCCCTCTCCAGCCACAGGGTCAGCCTCTTGCTAGAGGGGACAAGACAAGAGATCAGGAATGAAGAGGAGGCTGTTACAACATTTCAGCAGTTAAATGATAAAGGTTGTACTAAGTTATTGGGGAGGGAAAAAATAGGTGGTTAAAATTATGGACTCAATCCATTTCTGTGGGCTATATTTATCTGTCCTATTTTCTCCTTCTTTATGGGCAACCCCCTTTTCCCCCATCTTCCAAATGAACCACCCCGATTTTCTTACCCCAACCTGAACCAAACGCAACTATTTTAAAGCTGAAACAGGTGCACTGGAACAAACACCACATCTTCAAAACAGCCTCCAAAATGAACTTGAACCAAATCAATATTTACATGGTTTGTGTTCCTAGCAGGCAGCTGGGTTTAATCCAAAACAAGCTTTGTGGTCAGAAACCACTGAAAAGGGCAGCAGAGGAGCGATTACCTGTGCTGACCGCACAGGGAGAGGAAGTATCGGGCAGGTGGGAAGGAAGGGATAAGGGCAGTTTGCATTAGTGATGAGAGCAGCCCCTGTTTCCACACTATAAGTTGGACTCACTTCGTGGTAACTAGCTCTAAGGAGTATAGCATTCGCATTGGGCACCAGTTGCCCCACGGGGGTTCACACCGTCTCATGTTTTTCCCCAGTCGAGGTCCCCACGGGCGGAGTAATGGAACTTCATCACACAAGTCCGGCAACAGCCCGCCGTCCCCGCGGGAGAAGGATCTGCTGTCCATGCTGTGCGGGAGTCAGCTGAGTCCCATGAACACCCACCCCAGCTATGCGCCTTCTTCCCCCAGTAGTAGCAACTCGGGCTCCTACAAAGGAAGTGACTGCAGCCCCGTCATGAGGTGAGTCTGTATTGATCGTCCTTCAGTTCATGGTTCCTAGTTTGTCCAACGTGGTAAGTTTTCTGTAAAAAAAAAAAGTTGTGCAACTCTTGATTCGCTGCCTTATTCTGCAATAAGACACTTCTCTCTCCACACTCAGCTAGTTGGTTAAGGGTTGCTACAGAAAGAACACGAGCCACAGTCCTTGGACTGTTTCAGCAGTCCAAGTAGCGACTGGACAGGGAGGAAAAATGGAATCATTCATGCGTCCGTTCGAACACCAGCCATGTGTGGAGTGCCCCGTTGTGCCAGGGACTGTGTACAGTGCTGGAAACGGAGCAGTGAACAACAGAGATGGTCTCTGTGCCTACCACCCAGAGGAGAAGAAGGACCTTATTCATCTAATGGCAAAAACACAATAAGATGCCCTGGCCAGGACGCTCAGTTGGTTAGAGTGTTGTCCCAAATGTGCCAAGGTTGTGGGTTTTGTCCCCAGTTAGGGAACATATAAGAGTCAACAACCAATGTGCGCATAAATAAGTGGAAAAACAAATCGCCCTCTCTGCCTCTCCCTCTAAAATCAATCAATCAAGCAAATTTTAAAAACTCCCGTTCCCATTATTCTGCCCGTATATGTCCATGTAAAAGCTGGCCAGGGGGTCCATCTGCAGTCTGGAGGGATCAGAGGAGGCCTCACTGAGAAAGTGGAATGGAAATGAGATTTGAAGGTCAAGTAAGGGGTGAGTTGGTCCTTGGGCGGTGGGGGGGTGGGAGGCAGAAAGAAGGAACTGCACATCCAAATGGGCCCTGACAGGATGACTGGGGGCCTGGGAACTGGACTCAGACCATCCTGGAAGGAGTGCAGGCGCAGGGGAGCAGGGCGAGTGCAGCAGCTTGGGTTGGGTCCAGAGCCAGTGAAGAAGCTGCCAGCCGTCCTCCTTCAGTCCTCTTCCTCTGGGCATCCTGTCCCGTCAGTCAGGCCTCCCAGGAGGGCCGCCCGGCTCCTGGTCAGGCCTGAGAAGGGCCGGATTCCAGCTGCGGTGGGGTTGGGGGGGCGTGTTTCAGAACATGGGGCACCTCTCTTACAAAGCACACTCTGGTGAGAGTGGTGTAGCCTCCTTCCCGTCAGAAGGAGGAAACGCTCCACCGAATCAGCACACTCACTCCAGGGACTGATTCCAGAACAATTTGAATTCAGCTCATAACAATAGGGATCTTAGGGGCACATTGTGTGGAAAGTGAGGTCATCTCGCTCCCTTCCCTCCCTGCCCCACTCATTGTCTTTTCGTATAGCAGCAGCATGTTACTCTGAACCGACAGGCAGGCCATGGACAATTGCGCCCTATTCTGTATGAGGTCTTTAGGAAGCCACAGAGAATCCTCCCTGTCCCCTGTCACCCTCCACAAACAGCGCCCCGATTTTCCAAGTAATGAACATCCTAAGACTGGCAGGTGTATTTCTGTGCCCTTTCACAGTGAGGTCACACGTGACTGAGGTTTAAGACCCCAGCACATGCTGCCATTTCTTCTCAAGCTATTCTCTGTGCCTTAACTGTTTGCACAAAAGGAAATGGGCAAAGAGTGACGTGCCTTGTGTTCTTTCAGGCGGTCCGGGAGGTACATGTCCTGTGGTGAAAATCATGGCGTCAAGCCCCCAAATCCAGAGCAGTACTTGACTCCTCTGCAGCAGAAAGAGGTGACAGTGAGACACCTGAAGACCAAGCTGAAGGAATCTGAGCGCCGGCTCCATGAGAGGTGAGCCCACGGGCCTTGCACGTGGTGGTTTAGGACCGTTGTCTTTTTCCTATAAGATGAAACGTGAAACCACTCTCTAGAAAAATAGAAAAGAAGAAATGTGATTTTACTTCCTTTTTGTCATACTTCATAAATCAGTCTCTCAAAAGAGTTGGCTGTTTCAGGAGTTGAGGGGACCCCCTCCGAGGTTAGAGGGGACCGCCTGCTTTTTCTGGGTGTGTGCAGCTTTGACGTGAAGAGCTGGGTGTGTGCCTGACTAATTCTAAATGGCAGGAACACTGAGACGAAAAGCCACACTTCCCGCAGAATGGGTCACACACAGTGAGCCCCCGTTAAGCTCTGTTTATTTCTGTGAGAGAGGGGCTGGCTCTGCGCTGTGATTCCTGCAAGCTATTTCTGTGCTGAAGGAAGAGGTTATTCTTGGCCAAGCTTGAAGGTAAAAACAAAACAAAACAAAGTGGCCCCATGTTAAGAGATCTTATCTTGGAGAGAAAAGACCTTTGACTTCTTGGAGCAGCCCCGATTCTCGCTGATGGCTTTCCCTGGAACGCCTTAGGATGGCGGAGCAGAGCTTTGGCCAGGGTAGCCGTGAACCCAGGCTAAGGGTGCTGTCAGGCAGACCCTGCTTTGTGGAAATCTTTGCTTTAGGACGTGAGGAAGCCATGGGAAGGTTTGAGCAGTCATGGGAGGGAGGTATGAAGGCAGTGAAAGTGGAGAAAATTCAAGCCTACACTTAAGGCAGCAATACTAACAACATCTCTGCCTACATATGAGGAGCCTGCCTACCTGGTCTTCAGAGCCACTGAGAACATGAGGACATGGGAAGAAATGATATGTAAGGAAGAAATTGTCAGCTAAGATCTTGAAATAGAGTCCTGTGAAGGATCTAAGAAAATAGGATATATTCTCTTCAGGGTTAGATGGATCCAATAGCCTCTTACCTAAGAGGAGACTGAATAATTAATGTTCCACGAAGTCCTTGCAGTATGTAGCATCGTATGACTTATTTTTTCAAAGTTATCATTGGAATATGGTCAGAACAATTCTCCCTTCTTAGATAGGTGATGAAAAGTGAAATGGACTTTGCTTCTACAAAGTCTAGGTATATGAAAGGGCAAGTTTTGGTAATAAAGCTAAGAGACTCTCTAGTGTGTTCTAATAATAAGATTTCAAATAGTAAGTATTAAATAGAGTATAATGCTTGGAAAGTACTTAATGCAATGTGTGACGTGTAGTAAGCACTAAAAAAAACAATAGTAGTGCTTTTTATTCTGATGCCACTATTAAGCCGTTTTCCAATTGTGGGAGGTGGGGCATTCATGGCTAATACCTGCAAAAAAAGGAAATGTCAAAACTGATTTAGCCTCTGGGTTTTGAGGGGAAGAGCGTGGGCTCTTGGCCGCGTGTCAGAATTGCTTGCCACCTGGCTCAGGTTGACCTGTTTCTCAGCCTTGCTCGTCTTCTCACTCCAGGGAAACGGAAATCGTGGAGCTGAAGTCCCAGCTGGCCCGCATGAGGGAAGACTGGATTGAAGAAGAGTGCCACCGCGTGGAGGCCCAGCTGGCCCTCAAGGAAGCCAGGAAAGAGATCAAACAGCTCAAGCAGGTCATCGAAACCATGAGGAGCAGCCTGGCCGATAAAGATAAAGGCATTCAGAAATACTTCGTGGACATAAACATTCAAAACAAGAAGCTGGAGTCCCTCCTTCAGAGCATGGAGATGGCGCACAGTGGCTCCCTGCGGGATGAGCTCTGTCTGGACCTCCCGTGTGATTCCCCAGAGAAGAGCTTTGCCCGCAACACCACTTTTGGCAAGATGGCAGGGGGGCTGTCGCTGGAAGGGCAGGTCACAGAGGAAGGGGCAGACAGCGAGCTGCTGGCGGGCGAGAGTGTGGCTGATGGCACAGATTCGTTGGATGAGCTGGTGACGGCCACCGCCACCGAGGCTGGCCACCTGGAGCTTCTCCATTCCCCCACGGGGGCAAAGGTCCTGGAGGGGCTCCCCCTGGCGGTGAGGCCGGAGGAGGGCATCCTGGCAGTAGAGCGGGCCGTGCAGACCGACGTGGTTCCCTACAGCCCTGCAGTCTCGGAGCTTGTTCAGTATGTACTCCAGCTCCAGGACCCCTACCCCTCCAGCTCAGCGTCCCCTGATGAATCCGTGGCCGACTCCACCGGGAGCTTCCTGGAGTCCCTCTCTGCGTTAGTGGTTGATTTAACCCCAAGGAATCCAAACTCAGCCATCCTTTTGTCTCCCGTGGAGACCCCATACACCACGGTGGATCCGCCAGCTCATGCAAACCGCCTCATGCGAGAGCTGGATTTCGCAGGCACCGCAGAGGAAAGGTTGGACAGCATCACCCCGCTGGCCCGGGGGACTGTGGGGCAGCAGTACTGGAGCCACAGTTTCCTGGTGGATCTCCTGGCTGTGGCTGCCCCTGTGGTCCCCACCGTGCTGTGGGTATTCAGTACTCAGAGAGGGGGGATAGATCCCGTCTATAACATCGGCGCCTTGCTCCGGGGCTGCTGTGTGGTGGCCCTGCATTCGCTGCGCCGCACCGCCTTTCATATCAAAACCTAGATAGAAGTGGTTGTTCCCGTGTGCCAATCTGTCCCGTGTGGTGTGGTGCCAGGTGGAGAAACAGCAGGTCGACCTAGGGCGGTCTCTGTTCTGTTGTGTTGCTCCTCGGTATTTGATTTGCACTATATTTAGTTGAAGCCTGTTCACTGTCGAGGACCCGAGGTATCTTCAAAGGCATGGAGACCCGATTCAAGTAAATGTCCCACCCCTGCGGTGTAGAAAGCATGCTCGTGACCCTGCCGTGTCGTCTGAGGTACCCGTTCTTTCCCTAGTGGTTCAGGAAGAGAAAATGCAAAGTTTGCACTTTCAAGACAGCTTCTGTAAGGCTGGCATGTTATCTCCTTGCTCTGCTTTGTGCTGTTTTCAAATGTGTGATAGTTCCAGCATTCCAATGGTCTTGTGCACAGCAGGGGACTGTAACCAAAAATAAACACGTATTTGTGTCACTGGGTTGAAGAGGTCTTAACTAGTCCTTTAGTGTCTTACTTGGGGTTGATCAGATTTGAGTGTTTGCAGTTTTCTACTAAATGTAGCTCCAAAGTCTTAAAATGGCTTGTTTGTTCTTAAACCTGTTAATTGATGAAACTGTATGTACGTTTACAATGTATTAACTTATTTTTCGCTTGTTATATATAGTGTTTTCTTGGGAACTGTTTGTAACCACACACTTCAGCATGATGAAAATAAAGATTAGTGTTTCCAGTTAAATGAATGTTTTATCCTGTTGTAAAATAATTACCTCTGTGATTTTACTTTGATAGATAACAAAGATTAAATGGGCAGCAGATCCTTCCACGGTTATCAGTAGGGGTCTGTAGAAATGAGGCTACCTTAAGAAATGAGAAAGAGGGAAAACAATTACTTAACAGAGGTAAGGATGTCCTACTCTGAATTTTAAAAAGCATTGTTTGGGGGTAAAAGTAGTTTTGGTTCTTTGTGTGCTTTTAAATTACCCATACACTGGTTTTTCCACATATTTATTTCGTAAGGATGTGTTGAGTATTTTGGGGAAAGTTGAGCTGATTTTTTCCAAAGCATGTTAAGGGTGCAAGAGGGGGAATAGGCTAGTGCCATAAGCCCTCCTTCCCTGGGAATAATAGGGTGAGGGTGGGAGGCTGGAGAGGGATGAGATAGCATTTTATCTGTATTCATTTATACCTCATACCAATCTTGTGAGGTGGGTACTGTTCTATTTTACAGAGAAGGAGCTGAGCCTCACAGAGGCGGGTTGCTCAGGATGTCCTAGTTCATCTCTGGAAGCCAGGATTCCAAGTGTCTGCAAAGCAAATGCCTTTTTCACTTTAGCACACAAAGGGCAGAGACCTGGAGGAGATCCGAAGTTCTCACCCAGAAACTCGTCCTCCGTACAGCACTTACCACCTTTAAACATAACGCTGTTTTTACCTACTATGTCCTGGTTACTGCCCATTCCGCTCTAACATAATAGCTCTCCGAGTGTAGGAATCTGCTCTATTTTGTTCACAAGCGTATGTGGCACATACACCCTTGGGAGGGGTTCTAACAATAGCTGTTGAATGAACTAATCCATCCAACAAATTCTTTTTGGGCGCTCACATACCAGGCACTTTCTGGGTTTGTCTTCAGCAGTGAAGGAGACGGTTTCTTCCCTCAAGGAATTTACGTTCTGCCTGTGAAAGACACAGAACATGCCAACAAATGAATGAGATCATTTTAGTGGGTTGGCCAAAAAAAATGGGTTTGTTTTTTCCGTAAGCTGGCCCTAGTAGTGCTTAGTTCTCTTTAACTTCGTTCAAAACAAATTTGTTAGATTGTATTGTGACAGCTGTCATAGCAGCATGCACTGAAAAAAATCAAAATTGATGAATTTTTGTGTGGCCATTTTAATATTGAAAATGTGCAACATTTTTGGCATATTAAGCTTTATTATTTCAAGAAAGGTAAAAACACAACTGCAAAACACAAAAAAGATTTGCACAGTGTATGGAAAAGGCGCCATGACTGATTAAACTCGTAAAGTGTGGTTTGTGAAGTTTCAGGCTGGAGTTTTCTCACCGGACATCCCTCCATAGTCAGACAAAGCAATTGAAATTAATAGCGATCAAATTGAAATATTAACTGAGAACAATCGATGAACCTTAAATCATGTGGGAGATACTCAACATACTCAAAATATCCAAGTAGATACAGTTATTGGTGAAAATGAAACGTGTTTTCTATTTTATGGGAAAATACCATATGGACTTTTCGGCCAACCTGATAGCGGTGATTCCGAGGACATAAATTAGGTGTTTTAACCAAGAGTGACAGGGGGAAAGGAAAGGGACACCTCTAAAGAAATAACATTAGTACTGATAAATGAAAAAGAATTGGTTACATGAAACTATAGCAAAAAAATGTTGCAAAAAGAACAAACGTAAGGCCAGGAGGCAGGAAAAGGCTCGACATTTCGCAGGGGCATCAAGGAGGCCACTGTGGCTGGAGCAGAGTGAGGGGGATGGGGAGGTTTGGAAAGGTGAGCAAGAAGCTAGTTCATACGGTGCCATGTAACCAGGGTAGGGTTGGTTTGAATTTATACCCAGAGCAATAAGAAATATTAAAGGACTTTAAACAGAACAGTAATATAATCTGGTTTCCTCCCCCGCCCCCAACCCATTGCACTAAGCAGGCAGGGGCAGCAGGAAGTAAGGACTAGTGGGGCTCTATTGTAAATCATCCAGGTGAGTAATGACAATTTGCGATGCGAGTGGATATAGAGATTGCCTTGAATAACAAGTTATAGCTTTGAAGATAGAGCTGTTGTGATTTGCTGATAGACTAGATTTGGGGAAAGTGTGAGGTAGGGTTTAAGGAAGACTCTCAGGTTTTTAGCTTGAGCACCTGTGTCAATGGCGGTGCCATTGACTGAGAACATAAATAGATCAAGAAAACAAGTCTGGGAAAATAAGTTTGAGATGTCTATTAAATATCTGTGCAAATATCAAGTGCATGTGTATGTATCTCTATATATAGGAAAATCATGAGCGTTGTCGGGGGAGAGCTATAAATTGGGGTTCTTCAGCATGTACATACTGGTTGAAACCATGGGATGGATGACGTCATCCCGGGAGGGTGGAAAGAAGAAAAGAAGGCCAAACACAGAGTCCAGGACACTTCCACATTTAGACAGAGGATGAAGACCCAACAAAACAATCTGATAAAATGCAATCCAAAGGTAGGAGGTAAACTAGGTGAATGTAGTGTTATGAAAACCAAGGTGGGGGGGGCGAATTTATGTTGATTATCAAATTGGAGGCTGCTGATCATGAATAGATCATGAATTGGTCACCTGTGTTGAAATCCTGCAACGAAGTTGAGTAATGTGAGAACAGATACGTGTCCACTGGCTTTGACCACAAAGTCTTCCCGATGGTCGAGATAATTTCTTTGGAGAAATGGGGATGGAAGACAGATTGTTGTGGGCAGCGGGCACTGGCTGGAAGAGAAAGCAGAAATTCATGTATGTAGCTAATTTTTTATTAAGTTTTACTGTGAAGGGGAGTGGGGAAGTGGGTGGTAGTTATAAGGGGATATGGAGTACAGGATTTTGCTTTATTTTTCAACATTGAGAGGAGATAGAGCACATTTACATACTTTGTGAATGAGCCAAAGAAGAGAGAAAAATTGATGACCTCGGAGAGAGGATGAACTGAAAGAGGGAAGCCCTTGAGAAGATGAGAAGAAACAGGATGTAGGGCCCAAGGATGTGTATGAGAGAGGCGATTTGTCTGTGAAAGGCCATGGCTTCCACTGGAACACACATGGACACTTGGCACATAGCAGTACAGGGATTTGGCTGAAATGGAAAGGAAACTATTTTGGGACCTGAATAACCGGAACTGTCCCAAAATAATGAGCCATGCTGACTCAGGTCCCTTCCTGTAGTCCAGCCCAAACCAGTACGTAGATGCTGTTATGTTCCTTACAGTCCCTCCTTGTATTTATTTTGAACCATTGCTAAATCCGTGCATTTTTACTTTAAGGAAAATTATAAGGGATGTTTTGATCTCCACTTGTTGCTACAGACATGAATTTAATGACGCAAATTCAGCTCTGTTCTTCATCAAAGCAAGCTGGATGGAAAGATGGGCTCTGGAAAGATGAATTCTCCATGAACTACAAACATTATTTATGTTGATCATCAAATTGGAGGCTGCCGATCAGGAATAGAAACTTGCTTCATTGTCTTAATGACCCGCATCCTTCTTTAAACCAAAGCTAACTGCATACTCTATCCACACTGACACAAATCCACGCAGGGGTAAACCAGGAGGTCCTGTAGCAGTTACTTATTTTTCTTTCCTCCCCCACCCTCCTCCAAGGTTTCGGTATGGACAGGCTGTGGAAAATTACTGTTTTTATTCACAACAGTCTCTCACAAAAGAGTCCCTCAGAGTAAATAAAAGATGGAACACAGCTTGCCTTTCGGAAGCCCAAGGCGTTGGCTGCCTTGGTGGACAGGATGATCTGATTCCACAGAAAGAAGTGCTTCTACGTTGCTTCCCGTAATTTGGTGCCTGTGATGTACAAACAGGCAGACAAATGGAAAAAGAACAATTCCACTCTACTGAACAAACTACTGTCCCATCAAGGCAAATGTTAAATGTTTCCTCCAGTTACGTGCGCAAACATTCCAATTTGCAAGAAAAGATTTCTCCCAAAGGGATATGCTGACCTTTCCAAGTCGAGCTGTTCAGAAAGGGGAAAAAATGCAATGCACGCAGATGCCAAGCGATTCTGACATTTGTGGCAGGAGAAGAAGGAAGTCTGTGATTTGCGTTTATCAGAGTCCCTGCCTAAGTAGTGGTTGGGTCTGCTATGGCTTTCTTTTGAGGATTTTTCACTTTAAGAGTCTTGGGGTCGTTTCTGACTTCCATTTTGGCTCCATGAGCATTTTTACAAAGTTCACTTTTTTCCCATCTTTCCCGGCAATTTGTGCAGAAGGAAGCTGTAACCTAGGCGATTAAACACAGCAGTGCTCAGCAACTAAGGCTTGAAAGAATGTCAACAAACTCTGAATTGTCCCCCCCACCCTGCCAAAATTAGAAAATCCAAATAGAGTAATTCAAATTCATATCAAGTAATTATTTTTAAACCTCTGGAATGAGGCTTCGCTGCAACTACTGAATCCCCTCCTCCATCACAAGGACTGCGAGGGCTAATGGCTATAACAGTGCTTCCACAGAACTTTAAAATTCAGAGATGTGAGGAGTGCTTGTGTGAAACGACTGGGATATTTCAGTAGTGTTTAAGTTTTGTAAAAGGCGTAGCTCTTGCAAAAAATGTGCTCAACATTAAAAAGCCCAATTCATAAAACATAGCAAAGTGGTTTTTGGGAACAGGGGGCACCAGGCCTGGAGCCCTTCAGCGCTTCCCTCTCATCCTCTGTGGTGGTTCCAAGGCCTCCTCTGAGTCCGGCTTGAAAACCAGCTCGTGTACATCTTCTGTGTGGTCACCCCCCATTCTTTGGAAGAGAGCAGCAGTTTTCAACAGGTGTGCCGGGAGAAGGTTTGAAACACGCAATACCTGACTATTTAGTCAGGGCCACTGACCTCTTTTCCTTTAGATCATCAAATAAATAAATGACGACATGAGACACAACAGTAGCAATCTGGGGTGGATAGATCAAAATTATACTTTTTTTTGTCAGATTGGCAGAAAATGTATTTTGTGGTGTGCTGCAGAATTTTAATAATTAGTTTATTTCTGCCATGAGGTGAAAAAGGTTCATTGCTGGAGTAGATCGTACTCTGGGCAATGCCAAAGGACTCAAACCTCTACTGACCTAAACAAAGGCTTAATGGAGTTGCTTTCTGATCCTTTCTCAGCGCATTTCATTTGCCAGTGCTCTGGTGGTTTGACTGTGAAGAGGATCTCTCGCTGTAAATAGAGGCCACGCTGCGTCTGGGCTTGTGGTGAAGTAAAATGATGACGCAAAACCCACCCCCAGGGCTCCCCTAGAGAACGCTAGGACAAGCAGGCTTCAGGACTCTGCTCCGCTCCCAGAGGCCCTGGAGTTCCTCCTGGTGCTGACCCTGTCTGACCCGCCTGCAGGGGTGTTTTCACTCTTGCTCCCTGAATACATCATTTCTGATCAAAGCTATTTAAATAACTTTGAAAAATTCAATGTTTGCCAGGCTACAGGTGTAACAGGCTGGAACATGGCAACTATTGACAATGGCACTATTTCTCTGATTTGATGGTATGTGAAGACCCTCGCAATCAAATAGCTCACAGTGTCTGAAACGGATTGCCAGTCTCACTCTCTCCGGTAAACAATAGGTGCCGGCATTTTCAACTGACCTTCAGATCCTCTGAGCCAGCACATTATTTTCAGTTTATTGGTTGTAGAAGGAAAGTGAAAAGTGAAAGCAGTCTTAATAATTTTCACA
>PVKM010031858.1:0-16656 GCA_004027735.1 Carollia perspicillata | reverse complement strand
TTGGTTTTTCATCTGTCTTATTTCACTTAGCATGATACTCTTATGATCCATCTATGTTTCTGCAAATGGTAATATTTTACCTTTTTATGGCAGAGTAGTATTCCATTGTACGCAAGGTCTGCCCAGAAGGTATCCAGCCATGTAAAATGAAAATTAGAGACATTTATTGAAGAAGACACAAGAAACATTGTACATAAGACAATGACACCTCAGTCCCCTTCAAACTAGGCACCTTGGGACCTCACACAGTTCTCCCACTCACTGTCAGCTATATTTTATAATAGTTTCCTGAATCTCATCAACAGTCTGAGAATTTTAGTTTTGTGAACAGCCAGAGGTCATGGGGTGCCAAATCTGGGCTGTAGGGGGGCCAGCTCTCTTGGGTGATTTGATATTTCACCAAAAATCTCTGCACAAGATGGGATGCATGAGTGGGCACATTGTTGTGATGAAGCTGCCAATCACCAGTTGCTCATAGCTGTGGCCTTCTGAATCATCCAAATAGTTTCCGTGGGGGGATATTTAAGCTTAATGCCAAAATTTGATGCAGATTTGTTGCTCTATTCGCTCAGTTATTTTGAATGTAACGGCCACATAGTACACAAGCTCCTTCAATGGTGTCTACCGCTCCCACTGGCTAGTACAGTGAAGTTGCCATTGTTCACACATGTGCATTCCAGTCCACTCTCCTTGGCTGCCATGTTGCATCAATGTCATGCAAACCATTCTCACTATGTTGACAATTGCTGGACTTTTTCTGGACAGACCTAGTGTATATACCAAATCTTCTTTTTTTTTTATTGTTGTTCAAGTACACTTGTCTCCATTTTCATCCACCACGCCCCCCTACCCCACCCATCTCCACCTCTCACCCTTGAACTATACCCCCTTTGGCTTTGTCCATGTGTCCTTTATACATGTTCCTTGATGGCCCTTCTTCTTTATCCAATAATTAGCCTAAGGACATTTAGGTTGTATCCATGTCTTAGCTATTATGAATAACTCTGCAGTAAACATAGCAGTACATATGTCTTTACAAATAAACATTTTCAAGTGTTTTGGGAAGACACCCAGAAGAAGGATTGCTGGATCATATGGTAACTCTATCCTCAAATTTGTGATGAACCTTCATATTGTTTTTCATAGTGTCTATACCAGTCTACATTCCCACCAGCAGTGAATGAGAGCTCCCTTTTCTCCACATCCTTTCCAACTCTTGTTACTTCTTGTCTTATCGATGGTAGTCATTCTAACAGGTGTGAGATGGTATCTCATTGTGCTTTTGCTTTGCACAATGCTTTTGCTTTGCTTTGCATTGTGCTTTTGCTTTGTGCATTGTGCTTTTGCTTTGCGCAATCCATTATAGCTGGCGATGCTGAGCATCTCTTTATTTATCTGTGGCCCATCTGCATGTCTTCTTGAGAAAAGAAGAAATGAATTCTAGATACATGCTTGCTACACACTGATCTTACTACAATCAGGACAAAAAAGAAACAAACCAGGACAACGACATTTCACCACTCTGGGGCACCACTCACACAGCAAACCCGAACAAATGCCACATGAAAAATTTTGTAGAGATGGTTAGTAATTTTTTCCTAAAGGACAGAATAGAGTAAGAAACATCCTCTAGTTTAACTCTGAAGGTACTATTTCCCCACCTCTTCCCATCACTGACTGCTTATTTTGTGTCTCATTATCTAATTGACCATTTTCTCTGGCCTTTAATAAGATTCCACTCTGTTTCTGGCAAATTATTTGTGATAATAATTTCCGGCTCAAGTTCTTTCTATAGCCTCACATGAATGATGACTTGTTGCTTTGCTAAGAGCTCATTTTCTGGACTGTAATTTTGGTTCAAGAAGAAATAATGTTTTGGAAAACAGATGGTGGATAACAATTTATCACACCTTGAAAGTTCAATGCTGCAGCCGCCTCCAGAATGGAAGCCAGGTTCATTTAACAGGTGTTCCAATGCCACTCGCTATTGTTCGAGTTGATATAAAACTTTTCTCTCATGCATGCTCTGAACTTTTTTGCAAAATGTGAAATAAACAAAAGGTTCTCTGATAGAGTGACAGCATGTTTTTGTAGGGCAAGCAAGTCTTTCTGTGTGAATACACAAAAAAAAATGCAACCCCTGGACACATTCAGCAGTTCTTTGGTTAGAGAGACAACAATATAATCTTTGCTAACTTTTTTGGTATATTCTCTTTGCCAAATCAAATTCAAGGCTTAAAACTACATTTCTAAAGCAGCTATTCTGACTCAGCAAGTAAGAATAAGACTGAAAACTTTTTTAAAAAATCAATGAAATAGAATTTCCCACTCAGAGAGTTGTTTGGAAATTCAAATCCTCAAAGGAGTTATACTACCTTGCTGTAAGCAGAATCAGAGAATGTGGACGTTTGACCTCAATGCTACCTTTTGAGGATTTAGTCTCTTAACCTTCCCAGATACTGCATAGCTCATGGTGTAGACAAGGATTCTTATGCAGAGATATATGTGAAGAGGGAAATCTAGAAGGAGGGGGGGGGGATCTTTCAGAATGTTGCATAAAAAAGTGATGGGCCAGAGTTTCTAACATTATCTCAAAAAGACATAAGAGAATACATGCAATTTGGTTTATCTTTCTTGATAAAAAGTCCATCTCATTATGATTTTGAAATTCAAAAATGAAGATTAAGAGGTGGGTCTCACAGAGATGGAAAGTAAGCTCTAAAAATGCAAGCTGGGCCCTGGTGGGGTGGCTCAGTTAATTGGAGCATCATCCCATACACCAAAAGTTGCAGGTTCTATTCTCAGTCAGGGCACATACGTAGGTTGTGCATTCAATTCCAGTCAGGGTGCATACGGGAGAAAACTGATTAGTGTTTCTCTCTCACATTGAGGTTTCTATCTATCTGTCTATCTATCTATCTATCTATCTATCTATCTATCTATCTATCTCTATCTCGATCTCTCCTTTCCTCTCCCTCTAAAATGAATTTAAAAAATATATCCTTGGGTGAATATTAAAGATTAAAATTAAAATGCAAGCTATATACTCTAAGGACAGACTTCTGGGAGGAAAAAGGGAGCATATGCGGTGAAAAGATAGGCAATTACCCTCCATCCCCCTCCTCCAGAGGGGAAAATCTGAGGCATGTTCTACATTGTCCTCCAGAGCTCCCCAGGGACTGTGCCCCAGTTGCCCACAGTGGTAAACTGATGAACAACTAGCAGCCTATTTGCTTCCCTCCCTTCCCCATCTCACACCCCCACTTCCTTGGTTCACCTCCAAAGAAACCAGTTGCACAAACCTTTATCTCAGTGAGTGCTTCTGAGGAAACCCAATCTATGATGAAAAGTGTGCCCATGAGGCTCTCTGAGGTATAAGAATACCCTCTTTCTCTATTTCTACTGTGGTAGGCAGTATAGAATAAAAAGCAGTATAAAATGCAGCCTGAGAATAGAAAGTCCTCCTCTAAAAGGCTCTTAGTATAGATAGAGATCAATCCCATACACACTAGGTATTAATTTCCTAGTGCTGCCATAAATATAAGCACAAATTTGGTGGCTAAACTACAGAAATTTATTTTCTCACAGTTCTGAAGCCTAGATATCCAAAATTAAGACTTCCACAGGGCCATGCTTCCTCTGAAGGGTCTAAATAAGTCCTTTCTTGTCTATTCCTGGCTTCTGGTAGCTCCCAATACTCCTTGGCATTCCTTGGCTTGATCTCTGCCTCTCTCTTCACATGGTGTTCTTCCTTGAGTATGTCTCTGTATTTTCACAAGCCATTCTTGTAAGGACACCAGTCACTGGATTTAGGGGCCTCCATGCCCCCAATCCAGTATGTCTTTACCTTAACTTGGTTACATGGCCAATGACCCTACTTCCAATTAAGATCACGTTCACAGATACCAGAGTGTAGATTTGGACATTTCTTTTGGGGGACACAACTCAACCCACAACATGCTACATCCACTAGCCTCACAGAAAAACCAAGTCAAGTCGTGTTACTGGTCCAACGCCCATGTGCCCAGCACTCCAACGGGCCCAAATTCAAAGCATCAGTATTCGGAGTACGGAAAGTTTTGTTGATCAAGAAAGTGCCAGTGGAGAAAATGGAAGCCCTAGTGGAATCTCAAATCCATCTTAAGAAGGTGCAGAGTTCAGACTTCTTCTATGACAAGCTGGGGGGCAGACATGGGAGGAGCTGTTTTTGTAAAACTCAAACACAAGCAGAATTCCCCTAGCGATTAGCACGTCTATATGCAAAACCACAGCTGTCTTGAACAAGACGGAGTCAGGGAGGCAGATCCTTTCTCTGTTACAGTTGCCTTCTTTCTCACTCACTTATCCTTACTAAATGTGATGGTGATGATCTTCTTAGCAGTCTACTCCAGCTGGGAGTATAGCTCTTAGCACAAACAGAAAACCCATGGCCAGTACTTCCTCCTTGTATTGGCTTCTGATGTTTTCTTTCTCGGCTAGTTATAGTCCATAGTATTTTTGCTCTGAGAATTCAGTGTCTGCTCTGAATCCCTATTTCTCTCCCTCCTGAGAATAGTGAGAGTAATTTTAACAGGACAGTGCCTTCCCTTGATGAAATGAGATCCCAAAGCAGTGGCTTATCAGCGCCCCCGACCCCGCCGCCATATCTGACCTTAGCTGAATCCTATTTCAGTCACTCTGGGAAACACAGACAGCTGAGAAGAATGCGGCCCGCCACATGGCATTGTCACAATCAGTCCCTTGCAGTTGAGTATGTCCCTCGTGAAAGGCAATTTGTCTCTCATCCTTATAAGCCCACTGGGTTTCCAAGTTAAATACTCTCAGGTTCTTGAGTAATTTACAAACCCGTCGTGGCATTTGAACCATATAAATGTATATTACTCTTCTTTGATACAATTTGTCTTTTGATAACGAGAAGGCATTGAAAAGGAAAGGCAAGGTTATTGAACAACCAGAGCAAGACATCCATCACTAATTATCTGAAAGCCTGAAGATCCAGCATCCTGATTAGCACAGGCCTGGAAAAAGCACATAGCAAAACTGGACATTTATTCTTCAATTAGAGAGCAGAATAATGACTGCCTCCCAGATATCCTAGGGAGCAACACTTCAACTCCATCAGTCCTTGAGCAGAACACTAATTTAAAGCACAAAGAAGTGCCCATTTAGGGTTTATGAACACAGCATCAACATGCTTCAGAGTGGAAGTCGCTCCTGACTTTTTTCAGCTTTTATCTCTTAATCAAATTAGCCTCTTGCTGAGGTAACAATAAAAAAGTGGTTCATGAGTTTATATATGCTGCACTACCTCCACTATTTAAAGTGTACACGGCATTTTTAGAAGGAAACATTTACAAGAAAGCACAACAAATTACTAACTAGTTTTCTTTGAGGATGTGATAATGAATGTTTATTATTTTTCTTTCAATACTGTTGTTTAAGTTTTCCAGAATGAGCATGTATTAGCAGGATTTTATCATTAATAGTTTAATATGTGTTACTGCTTGTATGTACGTGACACAATACCAAAAAAATTGTGCATTTTTTCACATTTCATTCTGACCAAAAGGAGACATGAAAGGACTCAATGTAGGAAGTATTATCTTTACTCGTGTGAAAATGGGGCCACATACTAAACCCAGCAAGCTCAGGGGAGCCCTGCGTGGATGCCTTACAAACTCAGAGACCAAAGTAACCACACAGGATGGTCTGACATTAAAACTTCCTAACCAAAAGTGAGTCATGGTGGGTAGTCGTGTCTTAGGCTGGTATCTTTCTTGACAAAGGTCTGTCTTTACCTTAAGTGAGACTATTGTCTTTTTGCATCTATGATAATGTACCTTTGCAATGTCAGAGTAACCCCCTTTATCCAGACCCCTCAGGGCACAATCTCCCACCAGAGCACAGCCCACAGAACCCCTCACTGTTATCCTGTTTTCCCGAGAACCATCTCTGTGTGCTGTCAGTGTTCGTTGTTAACTATCCTATACCCACCAATGTAGAGGAAGCGTGTGTCTACTCCTTTGACTTTTCATCCCATCCCAGAGTTTCCCATTTCCTTTCTCCCACCTCCCTAATTTATCACCAGTGGATTCTATGTAACCCCCTTATGCCTTCCCCTTTGATTCTGATGTGTAAAGTAAGTTGTAAAACTGCCACTTTCCAGAGCATTTTCTCAATTACAGCAATTTTACTCAACTCATAAAAATTCTCTGCAGGTGTGGACATTTCTTATTGACACTAGGTAACTTGGCTAAAATCATTTACCTGATACACAGTAGAGTCGGGATTCAAACCCAAGTCTGCAAAATTTCATTCTGTCTCAGAGAAAAGGGGCTACTCTAACAACAGTATCTGAGATAGTAAAAATAGTAAAATTGACTTACACAAAACAAGCTTTGTAAAATGGAACTAAAAATAATCTACCTAAAAAGTAAAACGCATTTATCTCTCGTTTACCTAGTGTCAATTACCAGATGTTCAATGGTCTCTGAGTATGAAAATGCTTACCACCACCCACCTGATACAGTGTCTGGAAATCAAAGGTCATCACAGGTCAATTCTGTGACTTTGAGGAGGACCGGTGCAGTGACCTGAGTCTGAGTCAACCTCCGCCACTTAACGGTATGATCTCGGTCAGTTTGCTTGTTCTTCATGAGATTCCAGTGTTTTCATGTCTGTTCATCTACCCACTAATTCAACAAAAATTTGCAAAGCATTATACCTGGGTGAGTGCAGTCATTAAGAGATACACGGTCTCTGCCCTCACAAAGAAACTCTGTCCTCTGTACTCCATCCATGGTTAAAAATAATAATTCTTGCTTCATTTGAGGTTGTTGCTAGGAGAGCATGAAATGAAGTAAAACACCTGGCATAGAACTTGACATGTGGAAGGCGCTCAATAAATTTTACCACTGGTATAATCTCAATTTTTCCTACTATAAAATGGAATTTATCTCATCCCACTGGGCTGGGTGTTAGAGTATTGATCTCTATAATTCTTTAATGATTCAGCTGTTCCAGTCCAGAAAAACACCTTGATTTTTAAAAGATGCTTCAGAGAACAGGCATCAGAGAACAAGGTAAGAACTTAGATATTTTATTCTAGGCTAGCAATACATTAAATTCCACTTACTTTTCACTTTTATTTTGTTTTGACTATTAAAATTTTCAATGCTATATTTAAAATGCCCATGTAAAAACTGATAATTCATTAGGGAAACTCTAAGAATATTTATGTAGACAAATTATTATCATCTTAGATCTAAGATCTTAAATAGATTATATTGTTTTGCATCCCTGCCTTCTTCCTACTCAGGTCTAACAATCAGAGTCTTATTTGTTTCACTTTTATGATGCGATGTGTAGAACTAAAAGAGAGAAAATACCACAGGTGAGGTTTGAAGAGTACGGGGTTGAATTTCATTATTGCCATCCTTGTCCTAGATATTACACTTCTATTTATGTAGCTCAATAGCATATTAGCTATTTGATTCCCACTGTTATTTCATGCTGCTGACTCATATAGTATTTGCTGTAATTAAAATAAAGTTTCTAGGTCTTTTTTACATGTGCAACTATGAATCCACATTTCCAACATCCCATTCCTCTTTCTCACCTACATTTTTTTTTTCCACGTTAAGCTGCAACTCTTAGATGGGGAAGGCTGAAATGATGGGCTAAGTCTTTTTTGATTTGTTTCATTCAGTGTATTTATTCCTTCTCCACATTTCTGTCTCATCATCAACATGGACTCCCAAATCCTTAGGTTAACATGTCAACCACTTGGGAAGAGAATAGGGTTTGAAATTCTACCCGTAGACTTCTATTTGGGTTGACATAAATTTACACATTAGCAGCTTATAGACAGAGTCAATTCGTCCACTTGGGGATTCACCTAATGCTATTTAGTCTCCAGCTTTTCCTGGACTCCTCCTCCAGGGTTCTAGAAAAGACTACAAAGAGACCCAAGATTCTGGAGGAGTAAGTGAAAGCTACACTAACCTCCCCCCAGGGCCAACCTGGAGTTACAACTAAACTGTTGAGAAATCATCTTGAATAACCAACTGAACACTAGCTGGAGAGAAGCCTTATAACCAAAGAAGAAACCACTTCATCACAATGTGATTGGTAGGGAGTGCAGAGGAGATGCGAGAGGGCTGGCTGGGCTCCCACAGGTGTCAGCTGAAGTTCCAGAGGGATATTTCAGCAGCCAGAGGGCTCCCCCTGAGAAGTGTGGCATCTAAACCGCAAGCTGGGTTCCTCAGTCTACAGAACCAGGGAAGGAACCCAAATAATATACAGCTGTGAAAAGCAGAGAGGTTTCTGTCCACATGGGAGAGATGGCTGGAGATGCAGAGAGCCTCTTAAAGGGCCAATGCACAAAATTTCATTTGCAACACTTGCCCTGGGCTCCAGCAGAGGGAGGGCAGAGTGAACTAGAGATACATGAGGAGAGTCTGGGGACTGGTGACTCTGGGGAGAGAAATGAAGGAACAGCCACCAGGATCCCTGTGCTGAGTCATCCCCAGTACTGCAGGAGCCATCCTTCTCAGGCAGAGCTCTGCTCTCTAAGCGATATCAGCCTGAAGGGAAGCAACAGCCCCACCCACAGGAATTACTCTGCCCCAGGGTGTGGTGCTTAGGCCTGGCTGATAAGTACAGCTTGAGGCCACAGCAATGAATGAATAGTTTAAGACTTTAACTGACTCTCCTCTTGGTGCACAGCCTGGTTCATTCTGCACACACTCAAGACCAGTAGAGGGAGTCACAAGCTGTGGATTGCTGAAAGTTCCAAACAGGTTTCCCAGGGCCAGTCACAGGAAGTGTCTGACCAAGGCCTACACCAGAGTCTTTGTAGATCTACCTAACACATAGAAGCAAATACAAAGAAGCAGTCAAAATGGGAAGACAAAGAAACAAACCCCAAATGAAAGAACAAGAAAATTCTCCAGAAGAAGAACTAGATGAAATTGGGGCAAACAATTTATCAGACAGAGAGTTTAGAGCAATGATTATAAGGATATTCAATAGCATTAAAAAAATTAAAAAACATAAAAAGGGCGTAGTCAGAAATACAAAATGCAATGTCTGCAATCAATACTATACTAAAAGGAATAAATAGTAGATTAGATGAAGCAGAAGATCAAATCAATGACTTGGAAGACAAGGTAGAAAAAAATAACACAGGCAAAGCACCAAAATAAAAAAATAAAAAAAAATGAGGAGACCTTAAGAAACATTTGGACAACATGAAGCATAATAACATCTACATCATGGGAATGCCAGAAGGAAAAGAGAGTGAACAAAGGATCAAGAACCTATTTGAAGAAATAATGACCACAAACTTCCCTAATCTGGTGAAGGAAAAAGACACACAAGTCTAGGTAGCTCAAAGATTCCCAAACAAGTTTCACCCAACAGGCCTACACCCAGACACATCATAATTAAACTAGCAAGGCTTCAAGTCAAGGAAAGACTCCTAAACACTGAAAGAGAAAAGCAGGTTGTTACATACAAAGGGAACACCAATTAGACTGATTTCTCAGCAGAAACATTTCAGGCCAGAAGGGAGTGGCATGAAACATTCAAGGCAATGAAAGGCAAGGACATACAACGAAGGCTACTTTACCCAGCAAGGCTATCATTTAAAATCGAAGGAGAAATAATGAGCTTCCCAGACAAGAAAAAGCTGAAGGAGTTTGTTTAACCAAACCAGAATGCAACAAATGTCAAAATGCTTGCTATAAAAAGAAGAAAATACAAATAAAAAACAGACGGAAACAGTTTAACAATAAAATGGCACTATATACATATCTACCAATAATCACCTTAAATATAAATGGCTTAAATGATCCAACAAAAAGACATAGTGTCATTGAATGGATAAGAAAACAAGACCCAGATAAATGTGTCCTCCAAGAGACTCATCTCAGATTGAAAGATACACACAGACCAAAAAGTTAAAAAAAATGGAAAAAGATATTTCATGAAAATGGAAAAGAAAAAAAACTGGGGTAGCAGAATTTATATCTGTCAAAGTACACTTTAAAGCCAAGCCTGTAGGAAGAGCTAAAGAAGGACACTACATAATGATAAAGGGAACAATCCAACAAATGATATAACCCTAGTAAACATTTACACACCCAACATAGGAGCACCTAAATATGTAAAGCAAATCATGATGGACTTGAAGGGAGAAATCAACAGAAGTAGAGCTATAGAACACTCAACTGACTTCAATGGATACATCTTCCAGGCAGAAAATCAACACAGAGACAACAGCCTTAAACAACACACTAAATCAAATGGATTTAATTTATACCTTCAAAGCATTTCACCCCAAAGCAGCAAAATATACATACTATTCAAGTACAGATGGAATGTTTTCTAGAATAGACCAGATGTTGGGACATAAAACATGCCTCAATAAAGTAAAGAAGATTGAAATCATATCAAGCATCTTCTTCTCTTACCACAATGCTATTAACTAGAAATCAACCACAAGAAGAACACTGAAAAACGTGCAAAGACACGGAAGCTAAATAATCTGTTATTAAACAATGAATGGGTCAATGAGATCAAAGAAGAAATCAAAAGATACCTTGAAACAAGTGACAACGAGGACACAATAATCCAAAATCTGTGGGACACTAGAAAAGCAATCATAAGAGCGAAATTCATAGCATTATTGGCCTATCTAAAAAAAAAAAAAAAAGCTCAAATAAACGATCTAACTTTACACTTAAAGGAACTTGAAAAAGGAACAACAAACAGGGCTCAAAGTAAGTAGAAGGAAGGAAATAATAAACATCAGAGCAGAAATAAGTAAAATAAGAGTTTCAAAAATGATACAAAAGATCAATGATTCCAAGAGTGGTTCTTTGACAAGATAAACAAGATTGATAAACCTTGAACCAGACTTATCAATAAAAAAAGGAGAAAGGACCCAAATAAATAAAATCGGAAATTAAAGAGAAGAAATAACAGCTGACAACAAAGAAATACAAAGGATTGTAAGAAAATATTATGAACAACTATATGCCAACAAACTGGACAACCCGAATGAAATGGATAAATTCCTAGAAACATACAATCTTCCAAAACTAAATCAAGAGGAATCTGAGAATCTGAATAGACAGATTACACCTAGTGAAATTGAAGCAGTAATCAAAAAACTTCCAATAAACAAAAGCCCTGGACCTGATGACTTCACAGGAAAATTTTACTAAACATTCCAAGAAGAACTAACACCTCTCCTTCTCAAACTATTTCATAAAATTCAAGAGGAGGGAAGGCTCCAAAACTCATTTTATGAGGCCAGCACTACCCTAATTTCAAAACCAGATAAAAACACTGCGAAGAAGAAAAATATAGGCCAATATTCCTGATGAACATAGACACTAAAATCATCAACAAAATATTAGCAATCTGAATAGAGCAATACATCAAAAAGATTATACACCATAATCGAGTCGGATTTATTCGGGGAATACAAGGTTAGTACAACATTTGCAAATCAGTAAATGTGAATCACCATATAAAAAAAAACGGTAAAAACCACATGATCATATCAATAGATACAGATAAAGCATTTGATAAAATTTAGCACTCACTTATGATAAAAACTGTCAGCAAAACGAGATTAGAGGGAACATAGCTAAATATAATAAAGGCCGTATTTAACAAACCCACTGTCAGCAGCATATTCAATGGGCAAAAACTACAAGCATTCTGCCTTAGATTGGGAACAAGAGAGGAATGTCTGTTTTCATGTCTTTTATTCAGCATAGTACTAGCAAGTCCTAGCCACAAAAATCAGACAGAAAGAAGAAATAAAAGGCATCCAAATTGAAAAGGAAAAAGTAAAACTCTTTTTAATTGCAGATGACATAATAGTGTACACAGGAGAATCCCAAAGATTACACCAAGAAACTACTAGAATGGATTAATGAACTTAGCAAAGCAGCAGGATACAAAATTAATATCCAGAAATCAGTTGCATTTTTATATGCTAATAATGAACTAACAGAAAGGAAAATTAAGAAGACAATTCCATTTGTAATTGCTTCAAAAGAATAAAATACCTAGGAACAAACCTAACCAAGGATGTAAAAGACCTGTAAATGGAAAATTATGACACTGAAGAAAGAAATTAAAGAAGATACAAATAAGTGGAAGCATATACCATGTTCATGGATAGGAAGAATTAACATCATTAAAATGCCCATACTACCCAAAGCAATCTATAGATTCAATGCAATTCTTATCAAGATTCCAATTATGTATTTCACAGAACTAGAAAAAATATTTCAAAAATTTATATGGAACCACAAAAGGCCCCACATAGCAATAGCATTCCTGAGACAGAAGAACAATATTGGAGGAATCGTGCTACCTAATATTAAATATACTACAAGGCCAAAGTAATCAAAACAGCCTGGTACTGGCATAAAAGCAGACACATAGATCAATGGAACCGAATAGAGAGCCAAGAAATAAACCTACACCTTTATAGTCAATTAAGTTTCAACAGAGGAAGCAAGAACATACAATGGGCTAAAGATAGTTTATTCAATAAATAGTGTTGGGAAAATTGGACAGATACATGCAGAAAAATGAAACTAGACCACCATCTTATACCACTCACAAGAATAAACTCAAAATGGATCAAAGACTTAAATGCTAGACCTGAAAGCTTGAAAATCATAGAAGAAAATATAAGCAGCAAAATCTCAGACATTATATTCTCCTCATAGGAGAATAAAATGCTCATAGCAATATTGTGTCAGATATATTTCCCCAGGCAAGGGAAACAAAAGAAAAATAAACAATTAGAACAACACCACACTAAAAAGTTTTTGCACTGCAGTGAAAACCATTAACAAAATAAAAAGACAACCCACAGAATGGGGGAACATATTCATTAATACATCTGACAAGGGATTAATATCCAAAATTTATAAAGAACTTACAAAATTCAACACCAAAAAAACAAACAACCCAATTAAAAAATGGGCAAAGGACCTGAATAAACACTTCTCCAAAGAGGACATGCAGATGGCCAATAGATATATGAAAAGACACTCAATGTCACTAGTCATCAGAGAAATGCAAATTAAAACCACAGTAAGACAGTATCTCACACCTGTCAGAATAGCTATCATCAATGAATCAACAAACAATAAGTGCTGGTGAGATGTGAAGAAAGGGGAGCCCTGCAGCACTGTGTGTGGAAATGCACACTGGTGCAGCCACTGTAGGAAAGCAGCACGGAGAAACCTCGAAAAATTAAAAATGGATCTGCCTTTTACCCTGCAGTCCCACTTCTGGGAATATATTCAAAGGAACCCAAAACAGTAATTCAAAAAAACATAAGCACCCCTATGTTCATTGCAGCTTTATTTACAGTTTCCAAGATAGGGAATCAGGCCAATCGTCTATCAGTAGATGAGTGGAGACAACAACTGTGGGACGTATACACAATGGAATTCTACTTGGCCATAAAAAAGAAAAAGCTTTACCCTTTGGGACCAGCATGAATGTTCTCCAGCATGGATGGACCTGGAGAACATCATGCTAAGTGAAGTAAGCCAGTCAGAGAAAGACAGATACCACATGATTTCACTGTATGTGGAATCTGGTGAACAAACTGAACTAACAGGCAAAATATAGAGAGATTCATGGATACAGAGCTGAATGACAACTAAGGAGATATGGGGGTAAGGTGTGGGGGAATTGAGCAAAAAGGAAAAAGTACTTATGGACATGGACAACAGTGTGGTGATTGCTGGGGGCAGGGGAGTACAAGGGGAATAAATAATATGGACAAATACAATAAAAAAAAAAAGAAAGGCTATGGCATATTCTTTGCTGACATCCAGATATTTCTTGTCTACTGCATGCCCCACACCCCAGCATGATAACCTGGTACTCTGAGCCATCTTCTTGTAGGGGCCCAGCGGCCATAAGGGGTTAAGGAGAGGGTTTCTCACCGCGAGAGTGGTGTGGAAACCTGGTTTCTAGCCTCAAGGCCGTTCTGGGCCCAGACTACCTCCCAACTGCTGATTATCTGGTTGTTCCCATGCGCAGGGGGAGGGCATGGGCCTTCTCCACAGGTGCGAGAAAAGTATGCACTAATGAGAACTTTGTTCTGTGGGAACTTGTAAGTTTTTATCTCAAGGATACGCTTTGTAGCTTCTGAGGCACGGTGCTTAAAAGCTTTGCGCTCTCTCAATAAACTCTCCATGACCATCAGAGTCTTGGACCTCTCTGTTAATCATCCTCCACCCTCACTTGCGAGGCCCCCCTGCCGCAGCAGGCTGCGACATCTTCTCTTACAGGGTGTATGAAGCCCTTGATTTGTTTCTTATTTTCTTTCCTTACCCCCACGGAATCATTCTCACCAAATGCTCATCTTGGTGCTACAAAGGTTTTAGATGACTGCGTTTTAGACATGGCTGGCTTCGTGGGCATACTACTCATATCCAGAGCCTCTCACTCAGATGGACCTCCCAGAAGGCTTCATGCTCTCCTTTCACCACCTTAAAAACCTTAACAATTGTATTTATTACATTTTTAATTTATGTAAATGACGAATGACATTAAATAGTAAGTAAAAAATATATACCACACGCCCTGGCCAGTGTGACTCAGTTGGTTGGAGCATCGTCCCATAACTGAAGGGTTGTGGGTTCGATTCCCAGTCAGGGCTCATGCCTGGGTTGTGGTTCATTCCCCATCCCTGCTCCAGGCACGTATGATCCCTGATCCAGGTGCTTATGGGAGGCAACCGATCAGTGCTTCTCTCTCACATCGATGTTTCTCTCTCTCCCTTCCACTCTCTCTAAAAGCAATTTAAAAAATGTCCTTGGGTTCAGAGTGTGTGTGTGTGTGTGTGTGTGTGTGTGTGTGTGTGTGTGTGTATGTATTATGACACTCTGAGATAGGACAAAAGGGGAAAGCTTTATACTTTGCACGTTTCACATTTTTTTCCTGATCTTCAAACAAGTGGTCCCATATTTTTATTTTGCATCGGGTCCATGCATAATATAGTGGACACTATTTCCAGAGTGGATATTCAAAATATTCAGCATCGAGTATAACATAAGCTTCTCCGAATTGAACAGGTACCCAATCAATCGGAAATTGGTGCTAATCGGTATGTAGAACCTGCAACATGCTGGTTGAATATCAGCCTTGCTGCTTTCTGCTGAGCTGACACGGTTTCCTACAGAAACAGGTAACATTGTGGAATCCCCTGACAAACACTCAGCTTCAGGCCTGTGCCATCATGCCTAACCCCTCCCCGCAGTCACTGTTTCCAAGCTGCCACACTGCATCAAACCATCTTTGCTCTTTCCTTGTCCTGGACTGGAAAGACCAATGAAAATGCATTTGTTTCCAAAAAAAAAAGCTTACAGAGAAAATTTTATTAGAAGCTTACTATAGTTGTGGATATTATTAGATGATTTACCATTTCTCATAAAGAATACATCAATGTCAGACCTGTTCATTTTCATTTCTTAACTTCATGCCTTGAAAGGTTTCTGGTCAGAGAAATTTGGGGCACCAGATATGTTTGTGAAGACAAGGGGAGGGGGTAATTATTATAAACTTATTCATACATGAGACCTCTGATGAAGGTCATGGAACTTCGCCTTCCAAAGGCATAGATCGCCACTGATATTCTTGCATGTATAGATTCAGGGCTGTTCCACTGAAATGCAATTATAACAAGGAAATTCTCTGGGGTGTTTTTCTTTCTGAAGCGAAGGAAAATAATTTGTCAGTGTTCACACCCAGCAGAAGGTCATATATAATCTGTCTCCAGCGCCATTCACTCATTTCCCAACAAGCACTCACTCACTCTCCAGCCCTGGCTTCCACCCTAGTCTTGCCCAGGTCTCAGGCTAGAATCTGCAAAGTTAGACTATCATCGGATTTTATACGTAGCCTTGTCTGTGACATTTCCTTGAGCTACCATACCTCTTGCTAAATATTCTCTCCTCTCTCGTCTGCTCTATGTCCCATACACCTTTAAGGTTTTAGTTCAAATTCCATTTCTCTGTGAAATTTTCCTCCTTTCCAGCAAAGTCTCCTGCATTACTGTTTTCAAACTTTTCATTTTAAGGCTGATTATATCAATGTCTTAATAGGATCCAATTTATCCATTTCACATTTAGAGATTATCTCATAATTCAAGTGCAGTGACGGCTTACTACATACGTCTGTGAAAGACAGAAATCTGTTCAATGTCACAGGAAGAACATTGGTTCTGAGTTCCTACTCTGTAGTATGTGGTCTTTGAAAATCTATTTACTTTTATGAACGTGTATGTTTAGTTGTGAAATCATAATACCCACCTGATAGGGGTGTTATAAGTGTGAAAATATATGACAATCAACAAGTACAACACCTGGCACATGGCAAGCACTTACTAAATAACAGCTCTCAATATTGAAGAGCACTCCATCACTAGTTGCCTGATTATTCGTCATTTTAATTCAAGTCAGTACCCAAAATAGGCAGTGTTTTCTACCACAAAATTAATTTTCTGAGAAAAAATACAGTCTTTGATGCCTAGGAAAGCTGTTGAAGAGAATAATATTTGTTAATGAAATGTAAAATATGTTGTGAAAACTAAAATAAAAATAA
>PVKM010031857.1:0-16646 GCA_004027735.1 Carollia perspicillata | reverse complement strand
TCCCACATATGAGTGAAATCATATGGTACTTGAACACGTATTCTTTAAGTTAGTTTATAACATGTTCCTTAGCGTTTTTCTTTGAAATAGATTTTTGCCAACACCCTAAGCCTCAAATTAATTAATGTACTTTTTAAAGATGTCTACGTGTCCAATGTAATATAAAGAACTGAATCTATTTGAAAAGCATCAACCATCAAGTCGTTTGTTAGAGG
The DNA here is from genome assembly GCA_004027735.1 of Carollia perspicillata. Taxonomy (NCBI): domain Eukaryota; kingdom Metazoa; phylum Chordata; class Mammalia; order Chiroptera; family Phyllostomidae; genus Carollia; species Carollia perspicillata. The sequence continues at coordinate 16,431 of PVKM010031857.1, read as the reverse complement.
CTAGGTGAGTGATGTGTTTGAGTGGACGTACAGATAGATCACTACCATGGCACCTTGGTCCCTGAAGAGTTTATCTCAAGTTATCATAGACAGCAATAATGAACCCTGGAATAATTAAATAATATTTCTTTCATAAGTAACTTAGGAATTAATGTTTGTGGAAATAGCTGAGTATTCCTGGCCATTACCAAGGAGAGCCTTCTCCTCTCCACTCTGCGCTGTGGCCCCATCTTGGCATGGCCAAGTTGCCTGACCATGGTGTGTCCATTTTAAGCTGCTGCCACTGCCACTTGTGCTAAACTTAGCTTTTATTTTTTGTATTATCTTTGCCAAAGTCTGTAACACATAAGGAATTATAGTGTAATACATAGAATTCAGGTTTTGTGAGCCTGGATTTATATGCCAACTCTGTAGTTTCCTGCCAGTGGGATTTGGGGCAAGATAAGTAGTAGGCTCCCTCCCTTCCTCCCCAAACCTCCTCACAGAGTCATCCTTATCTCAAAAATGCAGGTTGTAAGATGTGCCTACTAGAGTTGTAAAGGGCAGGTGAGTAAACATAATGGTAAGTTCCCAGCAAAATGTTGGCACATAGTAAACCAATGAATATTAATGAGTTAGGAGGAAAAGTCATGGAGGGAGGCCCAAGACCCAGCCTGAAGTCCTGGCTCCAGCATTTACTAGCTGTCCACCTTAGGATTTCTCCTGACCACCTCTGTCTCTCTCAGCCTCAGTTCTCTCATTTGTAAAATAGGAAGAATATTTTTAATCTTTCTCACTGAACTAAGAGGCTAAAAACAAACTTTTTAAAATAAAATTACTTTATGAAAACTATAAAATATTAAAGTGCTATTAATATGATTACAAAGTTTTTGAGAGTTAGCTTTCTTCCTGTTGGGAATAATAGTATTTCTTTTCTCATTTGGAGCTCCATGGTCTTCCTGCTGAAGATTATGGTTTTTTTTTTCTGAGGGACTCATAGGCATTTGTTATGGCTTTTTTTCCTTTTTTTTGTTCTGTATCTCCACTCTATTCTAATGGCTTCAAGAGTGAGGACTCAAAAAAATTTGTCCATTTCACCTAGGTTTTCAAATTTCTTGGCATACAGTTCTTCATAGTAATTTCTTACGATCCTTTGTGTATTTCTGTGGTCAGTTGTAATCTCTCCTCTTTCATTTCTAATTGTGTTTATTTCAGTCCTCTCTCTTTTTTTCTTGATGAGCCTGCTTAAGGGCTTGTCGATTTTATTTATCTTTTCAAAGAATCAGCTCCTAGGATTATACCCTAAGAACCCAGAAACACCAATCCAAAAGAACCTATGCACCCCAATGTTCATAGCAGCACAATTTACAATAGCCAAGTGCTGGAAGCAACCTAGGTGCCCATCAGTAAATGAATGGATCAAAAAACTATGGTACATGTACAGAATGGAATTTTATGCAGCAGAAAGAAAGAAGGAGCTCCTACCCTATGCAACAGCATGGATGGAACTGGAAAGCATTATGCTAAGTGAAATAAGCCAGATGGTGAAAGACAAATACCATACGATCTCACCTTTAACAGGAAGCTAAGCAGCAAGCCAAACAAGCAAGCAAAATATAACCAAAGACAGTGAAATAGAAAACAGGCTGACAGTAATCAGAGGGGAGAGGGGAGGGAATTTCAGGGGAAAAGGGGAAGGGGTCCCGGAAACAAATATAAAGGACACATGGACAAAAGCTAAGGGGGATGGAAATGGGAGGGAGGAGGGGAGCACTAGGGGGGTGGACTGGGATGGGAGTAAAAGACAGAAAACTGTACTGAACAACAACTAAAATAAAAAATTTAAAAAAAGAGTGAGGACTCAAATTTAAAGCTGTGGCTGCAGCGCTTACAGTGAACAGCAGAGGCTGAGGGACAGTCCATGAGGGGCCGCTGCTCTGAGGGTGGCAAGGACCAGGGCTGAGGGGTGGGGCAGACCTGGTCTTCTGTGACAAGAAGACATAAAAACAAGAACCTTGAGGACATGGAGCTACTCTGAGGTAAGGAGGAACACTGATGGGCTTCCATTGACTTGCCCTGATCTTAGTAAGGAAGGAAAAGACCACAAGATGAAGGAAAGTGAAAGGGAGGTCGCTGGGGTTTTCGGAGGGATAATATCCAAGCGTTGTATTAACGCACAGCATTCCACACATCTTTCTCCTGTATGATGGACAAAGACTATCTCTTATTAATTTTTTTAAATCCCAGTTCCTGTCACAGGAACTGGCACATAGTTGGCACTAAAAAATGTTACTGAAGTGAGTAGCAAGTAACACAATTATTATTTTATTTTACTATTATTTATGTTACAGCAACAGCATATATAATACATAATGACATATATAATATAAAAACAACAAAAGCATTTATTAGGTACTTACGCTATCATATGTTTAGAACCTTATGTCCATTATTTCATTTAGCACTCAGAACAGCTTTCTTAGGTAGAGGTTATGGTTATCCATATTTTAGAGATGAGAAAACCAAAGTTTTGCAACACTGTTGTGGGGCCTAAGGTAGCAAGTTAAGTAAGGAAAATAAAATAATTATAGGGGAGAGTTGAGGGTCCAACTGAGCATGGACCACGTGAGTCTGAGAGGATACACTCAGCACAATCACTGTTTGCCTCAACCAATGCCTCAGCTGGTTGAGTTTACTTCGTCTTAGAATCCAGTGGTTATGCAGACTTGATCCCTTTGTGCTCCCTTGGACTTAGGAGGGGATAAATTAGCGAATGGAGACAGGAACAACTGAGATGTGTTTGTTCTACAGCATGGTAGGGATGAGTGATTGTCGTTGGCTCTTGGGTATTTGAGGTTGTGATTCACCCCACCATCTTAGCAAAACTACTCAGCTACTGGCCCATATGATCTTAACATTATTCAAGAAATACTGGTGAAGTACATTCAAAAGGGGCCACTGGAGGCTGGTGAACTTGACGACTTATGCAGCCTATGTTTTGTGCAACTCAGTTACTTGCTGACTAATTGGTGTAGGGGCTGGAGGAGGAGAGAAGAATCCTCACCAGACAAATAACGGGGCCATTTGAGTGGAGTTGCTGGGGTCATTCATCAACAAACAGCACATTATCTACCTCTCATTAAACCAGCTCAAGGCAAATGCACTTGGTGTGAAGGCAATGGCTGCTCCCTTTTAACTAGAGCCCCAGGTCTGCTTAGCAAAATGTAGGAGTGTTTGTGTGATCTTCCCTGTACAAGGGAAGGGGAACAGGTGGATAGGACTTAAATTGTTGAGTTACAAAGAAATAGATATCTTTTATTTTAATTACTTTGGGCAAGGAAGAATTTGGTATTATATCAACCCAGTACTTTCAGGTATTTCTGCAATCTGTCTGTAAAAACAACTCGTACAGATTGTGCTATTATGGCTTACTTAAGTTTGGATCTGGACAATGGAGCATTCTGAAAAGAAAGCAGAAAGGATCGTGAGATGTTCCAAATGGTGTCAACTAAGGATCCGGTAGAATAAGTGGCCATGACTTTCTGGGCAGGGGTGGCTCTGACACAGAAGCTCTGGCACAGTAACCCAGTTTGTATCTACAAACACTTAAAAAAATCTCCCTACTCGGTTTCACCAGAAAGATACCAAGTTATTAATTTGGAAGACAATGTGTACACCTGGGGTTTTGAAAGCTCCTCAGCTCATTCTAATAATACATAGTTAAGTTAAGAACTGTTTAGGGAGTAGCAGGACTGATTGTAAATGAGATCCTTCTGATGGAAAAGGAACCCTTTTTTTGTAGCTCCTTTCTTTAGTGTGATAAGAAGTCATAGGGAGGCAGATTTAGGCTCCATGGAGAGAAGAATGTTTGAAAACTTTGAGCTGAACTGCAAATGGAAGTGGATAGTGCTAAAGAAGCTTTGCTCGCTGGAGGTGATCAAGGAGAAGGTAGGCAGAGGACCATCAGCTGGGGATGTTGAAATAGGCCAACGATGGCACCACTGTGCCAGGAGGACCAGAGCATCCTCATGGGCCCTCACCCTTCACTCAGAGCTGCTCTGCGTTCTCCCTTTTTCTGTATTGGGCTTCCCCATAAGATTCCCTTTGAAGAAATATCTCAAAAAACAAACGTTTTAAAATCACTTAACTATTACAATTTTTAAAAATCACTTAACTAGTTGACCTCTATGGCTAGCTAGTACCAACTCTGAAATTTTATGGTATTAAATCCTGTTTGATGTTTTCTAAGAAATCAGGTTACTGATTGATCCATTCTTCTGAAGTCTAAGGGGAAAGGAAGGAGAGCATGAGGAAAATGTAAATAGAAGAGGGAGGACTTCTCTTCCTTAAGGGCCAGAGGTAGGAGGCTTTAGCTCTGACTCAGCTTGGAATTGCCTTTTAAACAGAATACCTGTGAACCAGTTAAGTCAGAATCTCGGGATGGTGTCTGGTGAAAGGCATTCACAAAATGTGCTAAAGCTGAGAGCCACTCACTGCTTAATGGTGGAGCAATGAGAAATGTTCTTTTGTATGCACTGAGAGCAAATGAGTCAGACAACCTCTGACACAGCGATTCTTAAACTTCGAGTGCCTCCGAATCTCTTGAAAGACTCGTCCAAATGCACCCAGAGTTTCTGATTTGATAGGTCTGTGACCAGGCCAAAAATGTGCTGTTTTAACAAATTCCAGTTGATGCTAATACTGTCAATCTGAGAACCATACTTTGAAAAACATTCTTCTAACAAAAGGGATTTACTTTAGAAATGAAAATAAAAACCCTCCTAACAGTGGTCAGTCAATTTACAGTAGGTACCCTTGATATGTTGTGATAGTGAAATCTTCCCTCTGTGGTCTTCCTTGCAAAAACACATTAACCTAGGTCCACCCATGTTGTCGCAAATGGTAAGGTTTCATCTTTTTATGGCTGAGTAATATTTATATATATATGTTATATATATGATATATATGTGTGTGTGTATATATATATATATATATATATATATCAGCTTTTTTTATCCATTTGTTTATTGATGAGTACTTGGTTTGCTTCCATATTTTGGCTCTTGTAAATAATGCTGCAATGAACATAGGGATGCATATGTTCTTTCAAATTAGTGTTTTTGGTTTCTTTGGATATGTACCCAGAAGTGGAATCTCTGGGTCATAAGAAGTTCCATTTTTAATTCTTCGAGGAGCCTCTGTATTGTTTTCCATGGTGGCTCCACCAATTTGCGTTCCTACCAACAGTGCACGAGGGTTCCCTTATCTCCTCATCCTTGGCAACCCTGCTAAGTGAAGTAAGTCAGAAGAAGGCAAATACCATATTATTTCACTTATATGTGGAATCTAAAGAACAAACTATTCTTGTGGAATAGTTTGAAAACGTAGCAAACTACCGTGTGGAATTAATGAACAAACAAAAATGAAACTGACTCATAGATACAGAGAACAACCAATGATTGGCAGAGGGGAGGTGGTTGAGGGGCTGGGTGAAAAAGGTGAAGGGAATAAGAAGTACAAATTAGTAGTTACAAAATAGTCACAGGGATATAAAGTACAGTACAGGGAATATAGTCACTAATATGTAATAACTATGTATAGTGCCAGGTGGGTCCTGGAGACATTGGGGGAACACTTTGTAAACTACATGATTATCTAACTACTATGACAGCAGCCCCCAACATTGTTGGCACCATTGTGTAAATGGCACCAGGGACCAGTTTCATGGAAGATAATTTTTCCATGGGTGTGGGGGGTGTGGGATGGGGTGTGGGGGGCATAAGGCAGAGCACAGGCAATAATGCAGGCGAAGCTTCGCTCACTCACCCATGCTGCTCACTTCCTGCTGTGTAGCCTGGTTCCTAACAGGCCACGGATTGGTCCGCAGCCCAGGGGTTGGGGACTCCTGCCCTATGCTGTACACCTGAAACTAACACAAAATAATATTAAGTGTAAATTGTAATTGAAAAATAAAACATTAACCTAGTCTAATTGTGAAACAAACATCAAACAAATACCAGTTGGGGGATGTTCTACAGCATATCTGACTAGTAATTCTTAAAACTAAGGTCATCAAAACCAAAAAAAAGTCTGAAAAACTGTCAAAGCTAAGAAGACCCTAAGTAGACATGACTAAATATAATATGGTATCCTGGATGGGATCCTGGAACAGAAAAAAAAAAAAAAAGAAAAACTGAGAAAATAACCTATTAATATTATGCCATTGGTTGTGACAAATGCACCTTTACTTATGTAATGTGACAATAATAGGGGAAATTAGGTATGGTGTAAATGGGAAATCTCTATAACATTACAATGCTAATTACATAATTCTGTAAATCTGAAATTGTTCTAGGGTAAACATATTTATATGCAGAGAGAACTTTCTGGATGTTATAATGCAAGTCATTCCTGGTGGAAGATGTCTTTAAAGATCATCATGGGCCCTGACTTGTATAGCTCAGTAGGTGGAGCACCTTCATCCTGCAAACTGTAAGGTCATTGGTTCAATTCCCAGTCAGGACACATGCCTGAGTTGTGGGCCATGTCCCCAGTTGGGGTCCTGGGAAGGTAGTAGACCTGTTTCTCTCCTTCTCTTTTTTCCTCCCTTCTCCTGTCTCTAAATGTAAATAAATAAAATCTTTTCAAAAATTAAGAGCATGCTTCAGCTGCTCGTAGGCACGTCCAGCAGCCCATGAGACCAGATGCATGATTTTCACTCTAATTGTTCTATCAACTATTGAGAGAGGAATATTTAAGTCTCCTACTATTGTGGATTTGCTTATTTCCCCTGAAGTTCCACCAGTCTTTGCTTCAATGATTTTGTTTTCAGGAAAATATATTCATACAGCAATCTTGTTGATGAAATGGTTTCCTAGTGCATCACCGAAAGGTCCCTGAGGTGCATGTGTTTTTAATAAAAGTAGCTTGAGATCTAAGAATGGCAGAGTGGAAGAGGAAGAAACTATACTAACCTCTTCCCAGGACCAATCTGGAATTACAACTAAATTGTAGAGAAATCACCCATAATACCAACTGAACACTGGCTGGAGAAAAGCCTTACAACCAAAGACAGACAGAAGAAACCACTTCACCACAACAAGACTAGTAAGCAGTAAGGAGGAGGCATGAGAGGGCTGGCTGGGCTCCAACGGTTAGCAGCTGAAGTTCCAGAGGGATATTTCAGTAGCCGAGGAGTTCCCCCTGAGAAGTTTGGGTCTAAACCCCAAGCTGGGCTCCCTAGTCTACTGCACCAGAGCTGGAAAGAAACCCAGATAATGTCCAGCTGTGAAATGCAACAGGGTTCTTGTCTTCTAGGGAGAATTGGCTGGAGATGCAGAGAGCCTCTTAAAAGGCCAACACACAATTCATTCACAGCAACTTACCCTGGGCTCCTGTAGAGGGAGGGCAGAGAGGACTAGAGACACTCGAGGAGCCGGTGATTTTGGGAAAAGAATGGAAGAAACAACTACCAAGATTCCTGTGCTGACTGATTCCCAACACTGCAGAAGCCATCTTTCTCAGGCAAAGCACTCCTCTCCAAGTGGCATCAGCTTGAGGGGAAGCAATAGCCCTGCCCACAGGAATTACTCTGCCTCACCCTGTGGTGCTTAAGCTAGACTGCTGATTATAGTTTAATTATATTAACAGCTGATCAGTTTAGTGACTGACTAGTTTAAGGTGGAAAATACAAAGAAACAACAAAAATGTGATGACAAAAAAACAGACCCCAAATGAAAGAACAAGAGAATTCTCCAGGAGAACTAGATGAAAGTGAGGCCAGCAATTTATCAGATAGTTTAATGATCACAAGGCTACTCAACAGCATGTAAAAAAGACATAGAAACTACAGAAAAGGACCAGTCAGAAATAAAGAATACAATATCTGAAATAAATAATACACTGGAAGGGAAAAACAGTAGGTTAGATGAGGCAGAGGATAGAATCAGTGTTTTGGAAGTAGACAAAGTAGAAGAAAACACCCAAGCAGAGCAGCAAAAAGAATTTTTAAAAATGAGGAGTGCTTAAGAAACATTTTGGACAACATGAAACTTAACAACATCCGCATCATGGGAATACCAGAAGGAAAAGAGCATGAGCAAGGGATCAAGAACCTATTTGAAGAAATAATGACCAAAAACTCTAATCTGGTAAGGAAAAGCCACAGAAGTTCAGGAAGCTCAGAAATTCCCAAACAAGTTGGACCCAAAGAGGCCTACACTGAGACATATCATAATTTAAATGACAAGGCTTAAAAAGAAGGAGAGAATCCTAAAAGCTGTAAGAGAAAGGCAGATAATTACCTACAAGGGAGCACCAATTAGACTGGCATCTGATTACTCAACAGAAACATTTCAGGCCAGAAGGGAGTTGCATGAAATAGTCAAGGTAATGAAAAGGAAGGACCTACAACTAAGGCTACTTTACCCAGCAAGGCTATCATTTAAAATTGAAGGAGAAATAAAAAGCTTCCCAGACAAGAAAAAGTAAAGGAGTTTGTTAAAACCAAACCAGTACTGCAACAAATGTTAAAGTGCTTGCTTTAAGAAGGAGAAAAAGAGAAAGAAAGGAAAAAACAGAGAAAAACAGTCTAACAATAAAATGTCACTACATACATATCTATCAATAACCACCTTAAATGTAAATGGCTTGAATGCTCTAGCCAAAAAAAGGAGGATAGCTGAATGGATAAGAGAACAAGATCCATATATACGCTGCCTTCAAGAGACCCATCTCAGATGAAAAGATACAAACAGACTAAAAGCAAAGGATTGGAAAAAGACATTTCATGCAAATAGAAAAGAAAAAAAGCTAAGATAGCAGTACTTATATCCAACAAAATAGACTTTAAAACCAAGGCTAGAGTAAGAGATAAAGAAGGACACTACATAATGATAAAGGGAGCAATCCAACAAGAGGATATAAGTCTAGAAAACATTTACACACCCAACATAGGAGCACCTAAATATGTAAAGCAAATTTTGATGGACATAAAAGGAGAGATTGACAGAAATACAGTCATAGTTTGGGATTTTAACACCTCATTGACTTCAATGGATAGATCTTCCATGCAGAAAATCAATAAGGAGACAGCAGCCTGAAACAACACACTAGATCAAATGGATTTAATTGATCTCTTCAGAGCATTTCGCCCCAAAGCAGCAGAATATACACACTTTTCAAGTGCACATAGAATTTTTTCTAAGATAGACCATAGGCTAGGAAAAAAACAAGTCTCCATAAATTTAAGAAGATTGAAATCTATCAAGCATCTTCTTTGACCACAATACTATGAAACTAGAAATCAATCACAAGAAGAACACTGGAAAACATTCAAAGACATGGACACTAAATAACATGTTATTAAATAACGAATGAGTCAAAAACAAGATCAAGGAAGAAATCAAAAGATACCTTGAAACAAATGAAAATGAAGGCACAACAATCCAAAATCTGTGGGACTCTGGGAAAGCAATCCTAAGAGGGAAATTCATAACATTACAGGCCTATCTCAAAAAAAACAAGAAAAATCAATAAAAAAGTTAAAAAAAAAAAAAACAAGAAAAAGCTCAAATAAACGATCTAACTTCAAACTTAAAGGAACTTGAAAAAGAACAACAAACAAAGCCCAAACTGGGTAGAAGAAAGGAAATAATAAAGAACAGAGCAAAATAAATAAAATAGAGTCTAAAAAAATTATACAAAAGATCAATGAATCCAAGAGCTGGTTCTTTGAAAAGATAAACAAGATTGACAAATCTTTAACCAGACTCATCAAAAAAAATAGAGAAAGGATTCAAATAAATAGAATCATGAATGAAAGAGGAGAAATGACAACTGACACCAACAAAACACAAAGGATTGTAGGAAAATATTATGAACAATTATATGGGAACAACTGGACAACCCGGATGAAATGGATAAATTCCTAGAAATATACAACCTTTCAAAAGTAAATCAGGAAGAATCGGAGGATCTGATTAGACAGATTACATGTAATGAAATTAAAGCAGTAATAAAAAAAAACTCCCAACAAACAAACGCCCTGGACCAGATGGCTCACAGGTGAATTTTACCAAACATTCCTAGAAGAACTAGTGCCTCTCCTTCTCAAAAACTCTTTCAGAAAATTCAAGAGGAGGGAAGGCTCCCAAGCTCATTGTATGAAGCCAGCATTATCCTAATTCCAAAACCAGATAAAGACACTACAAAGAAAGAAAATTATAGACCTATATCACTGATGAACATCTAAAATCCTCAACAAAATATAAGCAAACCAAATACAGCAATGCATCAAAAAGATCATACACCATGATCAAGTGGGATTTATTCCAGGAATGTAAGATTGGTACAACATTTGCAAATCAATAAATGTGATTCACCACATAAACAAAATGAAGGATAAAAACCACATGATCATATTAATAGATGCAGAAGCAGCTTCTGATAAAATATAGCACTCATTTATGATCAAAACTCTCAGCAAAGTGGGAATAGAGGGAACATACCTAAACATAATAAAGGCTGTATATGACAAACACACTGCCTATGTCATAATCAATGGGAAAAAGCTACAAGCATTCCCCTTAAGATGGGGAAAAAGACAGGTATGTCTGCTTTCACCTCTCTTATTCAACAAAGTACTGGAAGTTCTAGCAACAGCAATCAGACAAGAGTAAGAAATAAAAAGCATTCAAATTGGAAAGGAAGAAGTAAAATTGGTTTTATTGGCAGACGACATGATACTGCACATAGAGGAACCCCAAAGATTCCACCCACCAAGAAACCATGAGAACTGAAAAATGAATTCAGCAAAGTAGCGGGATACAAAACCAATACCCAGAAATCAGTTGTACTTTTATATGCTAATAATGAACTAACAGAAAGGGAAATTAAGAAAACAATCCTATTCACAATTGCTTCAAAAAGAATGAAATACCTAGGAATAAACCTAACCAATGATGTAAAAGACCTCATCTTTTGGTAGATGGAAAATTATAAGACACTGAAGAAAGAAATTGAAGAAGATGAAAAGAAACGAAGCACATACCATGCTCATGAATAGAAAGAATTAACATCATTAAAATGCCTATGTTATCCAAAGCAATCTATAAATTCACTGTAATTCCTATCAAGATTCCACTGATGTATTTCACAGAACTAGAAGAAATATTTCCATTATTTATGTGGAACCACAGAAGGCCTGCGTAACAACAGTGATCAACTTCATGTCACTGCCACTACCAGAACCAATAAGCAGAGATAAGGATTAGATCTATATGGGAGCTTTATTCAGATGACCAGTGATCTAGAAGATGGCATGTTATATACCTTAAAAGACTACCTTACATTTCATTTCTAGCCAACCTTTTCATAAGGAGAAGAAAAGTAAAGGTAAGAGGTTTGGAATTCAGGGAAAAGGTTCATCAGATAAAAGCTGTAGTCTGGCAATTTTCCTAGCATCGTTTCTTCTGTTGACCAGTGATTCTTTATCTGCATTCGAGTGGCAGACATCTGTCCCTGGAGCACAATGGCTCACCTACCATCTTGATTGCTTACAGTCCTCCTGGGACACAAAGGTCAAATTGCTTGTGGTCCCCTGGAGTCAGGGTGGGTCATAATTTCAGTTCCTGAGACAATAGCTTTTAAAATGAATTAATTACTAAGCTTATCAACTATAACTTGAAATTAAAATTTTCCAACTAGTGAGCTCCCCTATCACTTTATCTTTTGCTTTTTCAAGAGAATTTGCTTAAGGTGGTCTAGATGAAAGACAGTCAGAGGTCTTTACCTAGGCAATATTTTGTGGCTTGTTTGTAGTTATGGTTTGCCTTATTTCACTGGCTTCAAGAAATTTCCCGTATATTTACTTAAGTGTTAATGTGTCCTTGGAACACTGTGGGCTCACAATGTGTGGTGGGGTTTGGAGGGCAATACAACCAGTCTCTGGACACATATGTATAACAATCACCCAATATTCACATTGTTTACCCAACTTGATTTTAGGTCCTCTCATTATTTGGGGGGTTGGTTGCCTATCGTCCCTGCCATAGTATCTGGCAATGTTCAAGTAGTAATCGCACCTGGATAAGTGATAATAATTCAAGGGCAAACTAAATGACTCATGTAACGTTAGAGCAAATTGGTCTGGACCATTGATCTGTTCTTTTGAGTGACTAACCATGCATTTGTAGGGTTATGTAAGGAAATCAAAGTGCTGCTAATGACTGGCAGTGACCTAGATAACAGGTTTATGGAAGCAGCTTAGATAGCTGATTCATATTTCATCCAGGGAGGGGCAAGGTTAAATGCGAAATAATGGCATAGTGACAACTAAACTTTTGGAGCCCTCAGCACCATTCTAATGAACTCATTTGATCCTCACTGAGGCACAGAGAAGGTAAGCAACTTGCTCAAGCTCACACAGCTTGGAGTGAAGCCAGGATTCCAATCTGGGTTATCCTACAGCAGAGCCCATGTTCTGAACAACTAGGCTCTCCTGCCTTTCTGGGAGAAGATATTAGGAAAAGTCCCACTCTTGACTAGCCTGGCTAGAGCATTTCCTCCAGGACTTGTACTAGAACTTCCCAGGACCCCCACAAATGACGAAGGTCTCGGAAGAGACCTTACCTGTACTGCTATTCACCCTGCTTTCCACACCACTATCACCACTATTGCCACCAGCAATTGGTAAATATTGATTGAGCTCCTGTTTTATGCCAGGTACTATGGATAAAAACAAAGATGAAAAAGACACTGTAATCCTGCCCTCAGGAACCACAGAGGAGATAGACATCCAAACAAACAAACCAACAAAATCCCCAACAGCCTCTAGTAAAATCCAAAAGAAAGAGGCCTGGAATCTCAGAGGGGCAGGGACCCACCTTGTCTTGGGAAGGATTCAGAGTGCCAAGACTCTCTTCCTCCTCACTTGGTTTTTCTCCTCTTACTTTCCTGATTTCCTCTACAAACAACTGACAAACCTAAACAACAGAGATTTGAATTTGTCCTACAAGGTGTTGGAATGTTCAGAAGGGAGGTATTCTGTTCATCCAATGAAAGGTTTATAGATGAATAGAGGCTCCAACTTAGCATATGCTTATCTGCCTTCTTCTCCGAGGAACCAGGGAACATTGACATCTACTGTGTTTTTCTTCCAGGGCGGGAAACTCCTGTTCTATTTGCAAGCCCTTCTGGCAGCCTTGCCCATCTTTTCATCCCTGTCTACAACAACAACAAATAGATGTTGCTGAGGCGTTGTTGTTGACGTGTTACCTTTCAAAACTCCCTCTGGTCACGGGGATAAGCCTCTTCCTGATGATGGATTGTCATGATCTGACCTGACAAGTGGCCCTGTTGCCATGGAGAGCTGATGGAATCGGGTGCGTTTTTCGCCAGCATCACTCATACCAGAGTGCCACAGGACTCTTCTTTACGTCATGCGTGGCTGGACTGTGGCAGGCTGTGGCCAGGCTTTTCCTGCGGGTAAAGCCTAATCAACCAATCAGCTGCAGATAATATCAAGACCTTTGTTTGATACGTTAACAGTGACAGACAGGCTTCCACAATTAATAGCTTGGTGCCCTTTCACAATGAAGTTGTTTTGGGGGAAGAAATCACTCTAGTCACCAGACTTGTGATGAGAGGGCTGGCTTCTGTCCACATAAAATTCACATAAACACAACTTCACATCACTGCTTGTCACCACAAACTGTTTTGTTGTTAAAGAGCTTCTGATCTTGATTTCCGACATAACAACTTTCTTGGTGTGTGCGCCCTTTGGCAAGTGCCACAAGCTCTGCTTCCTGTTTCTAAACTTGCAGACAACAATCTATACATCTTGCTGTTGTCAGTTTTAACCCAATAACAGCAACACCTTCTTGCTGCTTTTTTATCTGTAGCTTAGGTTAAGAGCACTCAAGAAGTTTAAGTTAATTTATTTGATAAAATATTCTTAGATAATTTGGTTAAATTTCCATACAACTCATAATGTAAAAAAGAAAGTAAACAGAAATACAAGATCATCATTCCTAATGCTTAAAACTCAGTGGTGACATGACTAAATACATGACGATTTTAATGCAATAAATTGCATTCCAGAAAGTTTTAACTCCCACCAGCAGTGAATGAGATTTCCTGTTTCAGTGTAGTCTTATCAGTACTATTAGGAAAAGAAATTATTTTTGCTAACATGCTAGTAGGAAAGGTTCCCTTCTGCTGTTTCAGTTTTTGCCTTAGTTAAGCAGTGAGATGGACATTATTTTTGTCTTTTTTTACTTCACTTACATTTGCTCTATTGTGAATTGCCCTGGCGTCCTTTGCCCATTTTTGTTCTGGAATTCTCCTGTCTTTCTAATCAATTCTTATAAGCTCTTTATGTTGTAAACATACTAGCTTATCACCATTGTATGCATTGTGGAGTTCCCCCTCCATTTAGATGTTTGTATTTTTATCTCATGTCCTTCTTAAATGTAACATTTTTTATGCAATCAAATCGGTCATTATTTCCCTTGGGGTTCCTCATATGACTCTTAAACTTAAGAGTGCCCTTCACCACTAGTGATCAAATAAATATTCAGCTACTTTTTCTTGGCATGTTTACAGGGAGGTTTCTTTGCCTGTGTGGGGTGTGTGTGTGCATGTACTTGTGTGTGTGCATTTATTGGCACATGTCCTCAGGCCTCAGCCTTTAGGAATTTAATGGCAGGCAGGAAGAACCTTCTTTTGTCAAAAGGACTGACCAATTGTCTATCTCAACATGCTCTGTTTAATGATCTTTCCTAATGATTTAAGTTTTCTCTTTTTACTAATTTAAAACCAGTATTAGTCTAGCTTCAGTAGGTCTCTTCCTGGAGTGGGCCAGGTCCTTTTTTTTATCATTCTCAGTTTTAGGGAGAGACTGTGAGGAAGCAGGGTACCCTCTGTGTTTCATCTCCCCACTCATTCTCTCTGGCTCTGCCTACTGGGTCCAGCAGTTAACCTCACTGTGGTAAGCTCCAAGGCATCTCGGGAAAGTTGGAGTCGAGCTCTGAAACTGGGAGAGGCATGGTGCATTTGCATGAAAACCCACCAGGCTAATTTAATCATGTTTATAAACGTCTTATAAGACCACAGCTTTAGTTTGTCTGGCATCGGATCCAAAAACACAGCCTAGAAACTGATGCCCACAAAAAACCAAGTGCTACGGCAGGAGGCATGATGAATATTTATAGCCATTCGCAGTGTTCAAAAGATCCCAGTCCCATGGTGATGGTTTCTTCTTTCACACAGCTCTGCACAGTTATTTGAAGGGGGGAATGCTAGTCCTAACTGAGACAAGAGTCAACAAAATGTTTCCTTTACAGGAAGCCACTAGCCACCGCACTCAGAAAGGTGGGTGGGAGTAGACATCTATATTCAGCTAATTTGTTCTCCTTTCCTCTTTCATCCTGTCTTCCCTGCTTTCTTGCTTGTCGGCTTTCTACTCTGTTCCACGGTATCATAGCTCTTGCAAGTTGATCGCTGAGAACATTAGTCATAGAATTTCATATCTCAAGTCCTGAAGCCTTGTAAATATTAATTTGCTGCATTTTCCACAAATCAAACACTAGAAACAGAGGCAGGTGATTGTTTATAAACTTCAAAAATCAGGAACTATGGGAGTAAAAGGATCTTGCTTTCGGAAAGTGTTGTAGTTGATATCAAAGGGTGACGCGATTTAAATGAAACTGTTTTAAGAATACACTCACACCCTGCCCTACAATGTGGATCTGTTTTTAAAAATGAATTAGTTCAATCTTTATGTTGAATTCAAATACAATCTCCCCCTCCCCTTGCATCCTAGACAAATCTGATTAACATTTATTCTTCTCTCCCAGTCTATTATAACTTCTGCTCTGGATTTGTGTTTGGGTGGGGGTGGGGGAGTTACAAGTATGTAAAATGTCCCAAGTTGTTGTAGTTTTACTTGCAAGTAATAGACAGCAAGTAACAAAGAAACCCAACTCACACCAGCTAAAACTACAGAGAACCTGTTCCCCAGCTTCTGCTTCCCCAGTCTCCACCCCCCTACCTGGCTCTTCTTTCCCTTTCTTCCACAGCCTTTGTCACTCTCCAGCATACTGTCATTTTACTTGTTATGCTTACTGTCTGTCTCCTCCCCCACAGCCCTTGTAGGGATACTTCTCTGTTTTATGCATTAAGGTACTCTAAGTGCCTGTTATCATATCTAGCACCTAAGTAGTCACTCACTAAATGTTTGTGGAACTCAACTTAATCAACTCGAGTCCCTCAAAAGCCCAGATTTTTGGTGAAGTGGGGTCCTTCAGTTCAAGGATGTCATCTAGGACCCAGCTTTCCAATTTTCATGGTCTACCTTGTTTTTCTTAGTGTCCACTCTCTCCTAAATCAGGATTCTCTTGCGGTCCCAGGTAGCTCTAGCGCCAGGGCTTCTTATGTAAATACAATAGAAGG